>CM034151.1:223785224-224068862 GCA_019776745.2 Taxus chinensis | reverse complement strand
TAAAGTTTCCTAGAATGAAAAAAATAGGCTAAATGGGAGAGGAAAAAACATTTACCCTAAATTAGGGATTCTCTGCTAAATTTAGTAGTTATAACTAAATTTAAAAATGTCTGCTAAAGTTAGCGGTTCCACCAAATTCAAAAATGTAATTTCAAGGTGGGATTTGAACCCCAAACCTCCGACGTCTAAGTCGTTTAGTCTATCCACCTTGGCCGCTTAGGCTTGTTTGAATATAAAACGCAACATATTGTATTTGAAGTATATGAAAAAACGACTTACCTTTGTAAAAAGTGATCTGGCAGAGACTCCACGTGGCCGAGGATTGAGGTGGATTAGGGCTCCATTTGCATCAAAAATGGATCTAAAAACTTTCCTCCACCACTTTATAGCCTTGATTTTTTTGTTTGCTATGTCTACCGCCGCTTGTTTTTGTATTTGATCTTCCACCATTGTTTTTAATTATTGGTGTGATGTAACCGTTGTTCCTTTGTGTGTGGTTGCAGGTAATACGCAGGGAGAAGCCACAGCCACTTTTTTAAATCCTTTCCATGGTTTGTTGTTTATTTGAGTAGATCCCTTGCATGGAGACATCCTCTTAAAAATGCCAAAGCAGATCAAAGAACATGGATGCAAGAGGTCACTCATGGCTCGAACACTATTGTTTAGCTCTATGAAGAGTACTCGCCAATCTCAAAAAAAATTGATCTAGCCGTGTAGTAAATAGGGTTCATCCTATTCCAAAGGAATCTTGGCCTAATAAAGAACAGTTCGGCTTTGTATAAGCCACACACCTTCAATTAAAAAACCAGCTTGATGGGGGGAAGACACCTCCAAATTTGACAGTCACCTCTAAATGTAGCAGACTGCAAAATGTAGTAGTAACAAAAAACTCCTCTAATATTAGAGGTAAAACCCCTGGATGGGGAAAAATTACTATTATTATTTTATTTTATTTTATTTTATATATACTTGCAGTAAATTTTTCCTGGTGCTAGGTGCACCAGTGCAAAAAAAATTATGTTCCAAACACCTAGAATGAACAGCGGGATGTGGGGAGGCAGGGATGAGGCTGGGAGGTTGCAGGAGGCTGCACAAGCTCTCTATTGCTGCATACTCTTCTCCAATCTTCTCTATCTCTGCTGCTCTCACTTTCCACTCATTCACAGGTCCAGATTCTCGCTCTAGTACCAAATGTAGATTGAGCAACAGGGGCGGAAGCCTGATTATATTTATTAAACTCAATCAACCAACATTACAAAGAATGGGCTACAAAATTTATAGATATTGCATAGCCAAATACAAATAAGAAACTAAGCTACACATGTGCAACCATATTCCAAATTATATAAGCTTCCAATAACATTCGGGAAGCACAAATGAATAATTACAAATATACTGTTAAAACAATATAACTACACCCGTATGCAGACATAAATACAATTAGATGGTTATGAAGAAATATAATCATATAACAACATTTATTAAATAAATTATTATATAATGCATAATTAATAATATTAGGTAAATAATTAACCTAACAAATACTACTATGAGCTTTTTGAAATAGAAAACTCTTCCTATAGGGTCCCTTTTCTAGAACAATCTCACAAAAACAAGAAGGGACTTGGAGAAGGGATGTAAGTGGAAGCTTGGCATCGGATAGGATATTCATTTCTGGAAAGAAAATTGGGTGTATTTTCAGATCCTAAAGAGAAAAAATTCTTGGGATTAGCTTCAAGACAGCATCACAACAAAATATGGACACAAGGTCAGTGACTACATCACTTGTGTCAATGGTAGATTTTAATGGAAGAATCTACACATGGATAGGCCAAAATTTAGAAGCCTCATAGATGAGCTTCAAAAAATTACTTCAAACATCCAAATTAACAAAATCCAAGATAGAGATGAATTCATTTGGGTTGATTGTTTTGATGGCTCCTACACAGTCAAAACGGGTTATCATGTTCTTTCAGGTGACTCTAGTTGTGTTTTTGACTGGAGAATAATTTGGCATAAATAGATAACACCCAAAATCAACCAATATTTATGGTTGGTTCTCAACAAAAGTATTATCACTATTAATAAATAGATAAAGAGATGTTCTACCATGCCTAACAGATGTTATCTATGCAGGAAAGAAGCTAAATCTATCCATCATCTCTTTCTTCATTGTCCTTTTTCCTCTAGCCTTTGGGTTCTCATTCTTTCTAGAATTGAGGTTGATTTGATTTTCTCGGATGACATATTTCATGCTTGGGAGTAGTGGTATCCCCCCTTCAAACATAGCATGCTCAAAAATCTATGGAGGCTTACTTTCCCCCACATCATTTGGAGAATCTAGAAAGCAAGAAACTCCCTCATTTTTAGGAATACTAAAAGCAATAGAAAAACACTCTTGAAAGAGATCACCATTGACATCAAGGAAAAAATTAATAATTTCAAACCCCCCAAGAACCAAATCTTCCCTTGAAAAGAGGAGAGATTTCTACTCAACTGGAACATCGATATGGAGAACCTTTAATTTAGGCCTAACACTATAGACTGCTCTCTTGTTCAATGGATTTCTCCGCTTGAGAATTGGTTCAACCTTAACTTTGATGGAGCCTCTAAGGGCAACATTGGAGCTGGAGGTGAAGGGGGAATTATCATAAATCAGTTTGGCAATCTTATAGTTTCTTATATTGTTCTTATGGGAACTCAGTCCAATCACTATGCGAAGGCTCTTATTGCCTTATGAGGTCTTAGAGAAGCTAAAAATCATAAGATTACTAAGACCATAGTTGAAGGTGACTCTCCCAATATCATTAACCACCTTAATGATATCAACCCCCCTACTTGGACCATAAAGGACTTCATACATGAGGCCAAAAGCATATGTGATGATATTACAAGTGTTAAATTTTGCCATACCTATAGAGAGGGTAATAATGTTGTGGATTCCTTTGCCAAATTTGGTGTAATAAGCAATCACTATAATTATTGGGTCAATAATTATGAAATCTCACAAAATTCAAAGGAGATCATTAACAAGGACACTTTGGCCAGTTGTCCCAACAGTTAGTTCAAGCTTACAGAGTGGGAAAATTTCCTCTTTCCAACATGATTATTTTGCACGCTTGAAATGTGCTCTTACCTTGTGGAATAATCAAGTATTTCTTAATTCTATCTCCAGCATCATTCTCTGTATTATTTTTTCACTCACTGGTTGTCATTTTCATTATGCAGAACCCCTGTTCTCTGTAGTCTCTCTTCTCAAAACCATGGGTGGTCCACCTTGCAAGATCGAGCCAATATTTGACCTGTCTTGGTAAGCCAATGTGGAGCTTTGGAAAGCACTGGATGTGGATGGTTTTACCACATTTATGCGGAGGATTAAGGGTTTTCATAAGCACATTTCCATAATGTTTACTAAGCATTAGAAAAACAGGGTCAACTCTTTCAAAGGAATATACTTCTAAATCACATATAATTTAATATATTTTTTTACAGGATTGAGCACTGATGCCATTAAATTTTGTAGGAATAAGTTTGATAAGGATGTAGAAGAAAAGAAATTTCTTCAGGGATCTAAAACCCTATAGATTACCAAAGCAGCCATTGTTTATTCGTCTATCCCAAGCCCCTACGATGAGGTTGCGATAATGGTGGTCATGTATTTTACCCTTGAAGGGAGATTTTCTACTCTGCCTCTTCACCATCTAGTCCTTTTGAACCATTTTAGAAGGGCTCCTAGAGTTATCTTAGCCTATTACATTTTCCAATCTCTTGATAGATCTATTATGGAGGTTCACGTACATCATAGAGGTCTTCCTCTCCACCAAGGAGTTATCTTACTCCTTCATCAATACTATCATGATACAGTTGTTAATAACCATTCAAGCTCTAATCTTTCTACTCATCCCCCCATGCATCCCAAAAAGACTAAAAAAATCATGCCTCCTTCACCCCCAGGAAAAAGAGTTCTTAGAAGTACCGATAAAAGAAAAGATTTGGATGTTACTAAATTTTTGTTGAACATTAGTCAAACTAGCCTAAATCCCTCGGTCGAAAGAGATATGAGAACTCATATTCAGGAACAAACTGAGAAAATCAAGGTAATGGGGAGGAAGTGACCCTTATTCTTAATAAGGGTACTAACGACAAATAAATCCCTATCGTGGGCATTGAGGAAAGGTTTGAAGTTATCAGTCAGAATCTAAAGACCATGGAAGAAACGCTGGAGAAGATTGTTACAAACAAGTTAACCATCTCATTATGAAAAAGGATCTTCTTAATTTTTTTCATGTTTTGGTTAATCAAATTTTTGAAATCAATGACATTCCAGTGGATATTTGGAAAGGATGTTAGGAATATCTATGTTGTAGTGTGAACATAGAATATTATGTGAGTGATTATATTATCTAGGATAATATAATATGTGTTGTAATAATTAATTACATTATTGTAAATGTAATTATGAGTGGGTGAGTAAATATTATTATGAGTTGTTGAGTAAACAACTCATTAACAATATTAGTTTTGTGAGAAAACAAAATCTCACGTAAAATAACATGGAATTGTTTTAGGAGTTGTGTGTGGAGATATTTATGGAGATTATCTCTCCTTAAATATAGGAACTACCTCTCCTATATATGTGGGTGTAATACTTCCTATGTAATAACAAGAATTAAGTGTAAGATTTTGAATTTACTTTATACAATTATGATATTAAATTTTCATTTGGTACCAGAGCAGGTCTGATGGGGAAATTTCAGTGTTTTCTTGATCAAATCCGTCTCAAAGAATAGATTCTATTTTTCGTTTCAATATTTGGGTTTTTCTATAATTTTTCACGCTAAACCATCTATTATTTAGGAAATGACAGAATAAATTTCAGAAGAACCCAGCTCGTATTTTTGAAGAAATATGGATTTCACTATGCAGCTATCAAATTCAGCATATCAATTCTTCTACTGAAAGTTTTTCCAATTTTCAATAATGTTGAATTATTAATATAGATTCTTGGCTTTCTTGGAGGTTCAAAGGTATTCTATGTAAATTTTTAAAGTACCTGATTCAATTATATATTTATTTTATCAGTATTGTACAAAATAATGGAGAAATTAAATCTGATTGAAAAGTTTGGAAGGACAAGATTTCCATACATGGCAACTACAGATGCAATTACATTTAATAGAAAAGGACTTATGGGATGTGGTTAAAGCCAATGTAATTCCACCAGTGACTAAAAATGATCTAGCTAAATGGAATGCAAAAGATCAGATAGCTTTGGGTACTATTGGTCTGGGCTTATCAAAAGCATATATGCATCATGTGGATTTCACAAAATCTGCAAAAGAAATTTGGGAGTCTCTTAACAAATTATTTGGTACTCTAATAATGAAGAACTTTCTTGTCCTAGTGATGAAGATTTCTTATGGTAAATAGTTCACTTTTTGGAGGAAGGAGGAACAGGAGGAATTTTAGGGCCTCTCGTCAGTCACCAATGTTGGGGTCGCATATAGCACTAGTGGCACATTTTAATAATATTTTCACTTGTTTGCTTTGAGTGACGTGTGCAGAAATAAAACATGTTCCTTGTCAAAGATTGAAAAGAGGAGGATGTGCATTTTGGATGCTGAGAACATTTGTTTACATGAGGGAAGCTTCTATGTATGATCCTCTAACTGTCGTATTGTCCTCTGGATTGCCGTACTTCATCCGGTGAAGACGATTCATGCTGGAGAGGTGATCATGATCAGATTCGCGTGAGCTAGAGAGGTGATCATGTGCAACAAGATCCAAAAAAAAAGATCTAGTAGCAACTGCGGAACTCTCTCATACTCATGTTTTTAGGTGCTCTTGCCCCCATGTTCACACTAAGGGGGTGAATGTTAGGAATATCTATGTTGTAGTGTGAACATAGAATATTATGTGAGTGATTATATTATCTAGGATAATATAATATGTGTTGTAATAATTAATTACATTATTGTAAATGTAATTATGATTGGGTGAGTAAATATTTTTATGATTTGTTGAGTAAACAACTCATTAACAATATTAGTTTTGTGAGAAAACAAAATCTCACATAAAATAACATGGAGTTGTTTTAGGAGTTGTGTGTGGAGATATTTATGGAGATTATTTCTACTTAAATATAGGAACTACCTCTCCTATATATATGGGTGTAATATTTCCTATGTAATAACAAGAATTAAGTGTAAGACTCCGAATAATTATGATATTAAATTTTCAAAGGAGATAAAGTAACAAAGAAGATTATTTCCTCTAGTAGCAAAGGCCCAATAAAGCAGACTTCTCTAAATCTCTTCAAAGCACTAGAGGATGTACAAAAATTGTTTCACAAAGCTCTTCAGTAAAGGTTATTTTGATCCTTTTGTTTTTGTACTTTCTTGTTGTTTCTTGGCAGTTTTGTAGCTATGGTAGGGCTGCAGTTTATATGTTCTTCAGCTCCATTTGGGAAGTTTATACTCTACCTGTGTTTTTCCTTTGTTTTATCTGGTTGTTAGGCCTTTTTACTGGGGTGTGGCCCCCACCTTTGAAAAAACCACTTTGTATCTCATGTTTATCTAGCCTTAGGGATTTTTTTTACTATGGGGTATGGTCCCTCCCAAAACCATTTACCACTAATAAAAAAACAACAAGAGGTAGAAAGGTTCAATTTTTTTGAGAAGTGGAAGATGTGGGAGAAAGAACATTCTGAGGAGTGACACAAGGTAATGGAATTGTTGGAATCAGACCTTGAATTACTTCCTTTGATAAACTAGATAAGTTTATCAAATGTTTGGGATGGGTTCTTAGATACTCAGCTTTAGAAATTTGGATTTCAGCCTTCTTGACATGATCAATGATGTCAAAAAATGAAGAGGTAGATTCTTTGGGAATAATGCCATCCTTAAAAGGTGTACAAAATAAATTCTTACAAATACAATTACAAAGTAATTTTACTAGAAAAGGAGAAAGAGACTTACCCGGAGAAGTAGATATAACTTTGGTTGAGGTTTTCTCAAGCTTCTTCTTAGATGACTGCATGGAAGTATGTTGCAGTGATCCTCTCTTTTTTGTTTTTGTAGAGTTTTCATTTGAGGATTAGAGTGATTCACTTGGGTAGTAGAGTAATAGGCCTATTTTTGTGCTTGTGAGTGAGTGAACACCACACAACATTAGTTATCCATATCAGCCATGGATTATTTAGGATCTTTTGCATTTATGGAGCATTCACAGTGTCCAATTCTAGCATCTCTAATTTCTTCAAGCTCTAGGGAATATCCTTCTTCTTCTTGAGATTCTCAAGTTGCATTAACATGTGGAGATTCCAAGGAAAACTTACGTGGTGCTCTAAGAGTATGATTTTGAATTTGAAATTTCTTCTTAGGCACCTCTTTGCATAAGGTACTTTGACAAAGTTACTTTTTTAAATAAATCATCTCATTAGCCATTTTTTACAAAAGTGGATTAGTAGTTTCAAAACTTGAACTTTAACCTTTCTCATGGTTTAATCCTTTCTTTATATTACTAGACATGATAAGATCATCCTCTACCTCTACCGCAAGGTCTTGAGCTTCATCCAAACTAGTTGGTTGGGTTATTCTCAAGATGAATCTAACTTCAGGAAGTTGAGCATTTATAAAGAACCTCTTTTGATTTTCTACATTAGGATGGGTAAGAATAGGAATATTTCTAATAAACTTGTTGAATTTGGCCACAATTTTTCTTATGAGATCCTACGGTTTTTCTTCATTTGATCCAATTGAGCAAGAAGGGCATGAGCATCTTCCGTTAACTTGAACCGTGCTTCAAATCTGATTTTCATATCTTCCCAATCGGTGATTGAGTGACATGGAAAATAGTAGAACCATTCTGCAGTGGCATATTTTAATGACTCTACGAATAGACAAACAACAACATCTTCATGTTCCACTCCAAGAATGCCACAAGTTGTGATAAATGTTGTAATATGCTCATCTAGATGTTGTTTTCCATCTCCATAGAATTTTTGGAAATTCTTTCTTGATATTTTAGGCAGCTCATAGAGTATAGGAGTTAGTATCAATAGTACTTTGTTTTATCCCCATGGTATATATGTAATTATATCTTCTTTTTCAACTCCTTTACTTTCTTCTCTTCAAGAAATAAGATCAAATTCTGGTGTAATTAGAATATTGGCAGGATCTTCAAATGGATTCTCAGGAGCTTGTCTTGGAATCCGTATGGGAGCAAGCATGAAGTTAGCTTGTTCTTGTGGCTCGAATAGAGGATTATGAAATATTACAAGGCCACCTAATTAGTTTCCTCTTGTGTATATTCTATATTCCATCTTATAAAGGATTTTTCAATGAGGAATATGAAGGGTTTCTTACAAAAATTTGTAGTGGATTTTCAAGCAATGAATTTCATGTTTTTGAAATTTGTCTTTTGTGAATTTTTAAAGTTTTGGATATTTGATTTTAAGGATTTTTTGGATCATTATAGGGTATAGAACATAAAAACATGCCCCAAAGTGGGTGTCAAAACCTGGTGAAATAATTTTGTTGTAAGGATAAAATAAGTGGTTTTTCGTTAACGTTGCATGGGACCTAGGGTCCATCCTCTTGAAAATGAGGAGGCTCCCATTTATTGAATGTAAGGAAAAGTAAAATTTGTGGTGGTTTTTATGCCAAGGGTCACACATGAATACTCCACTAAACCTGTAGAATTTTTTTTGTAATGAATAAAAGGGAAGAATTTTCTTGGGGAGAGGTGAAGGGGAGACAAGAATATAGGGAGAGAAGGTTAAGGTAGTGAGTAGGAACTTGCAAACTTCACTGACATTAACTAGAGTAGGTCCACATTTAATAGTAAATAGAAATAATTCTATAAGCAATAAAAATATTAAAAAATTAAAGACACAAAGCTTCTATTGATTTATTCCTCAAAGGTAATAAATTATTTCTTGGTTATACAAGATTACAAAGCTTGCATAGTTAAAAACTAGGAAGTAGAAGAACATAGACGAAGAGAATAGAAGAAATAGATTCTTGCTTGTAGTAGGAGGGAACTAAAAAGCTATTAACCCATTAGAATGGAGAAGCCATCCCAATATATAGCCTTACAAAATGTCTCTTCATCTTCCCCCTAAGTGACTTTTCACATTCCTACCACTTGTGACCTTTCATATTCCTATAGGAATAAATATGATTCCTTTTCTTATTAATGAAAAATAACTCTTACAATGTAAAAATAAAAGGCCACTTAAGTTAATAAGATTAAAAAAATCCAAAAACTACATTCCCAATGAAGAATTAAAATGTAGAGAGGGAAGGAATAAGAGAGAGAATACGAGAGAGCGTGATCAATCTGAAGATGAAGAAGCTTCTGATGATGAAGTAGCTTGCTCTTGATGAACTATCTATGGAAATGTTCCAAGGATGAAATCCTTTCCCTTGACCTCTTTGTTGACCAAGCTGATGTGAGATTCAAGTGAAAATCTTCTCATATTGTTATAGAATGGGAAACATTACAAATCATTGAGAGATCCTTTCTTAATCTCAATACTTCTATAATCTCCAATTATGTGAGCCAAACCAGGGGAAAATTATATCTCTTGAGCATTAGATATTGGGTCATAGTACCTTCCCTTTTTCAATGATAGGACTCCACCCATATGATCATTGTATCTGGACTAATAGATGACCACTTGATCTCTTATCTATCTAACTTGAGAATATATTTTCCGCATTCATTAATTCTCATTGAGTGGTGGTGACTCAACATCCTACACACTTTTTCAGATCCTTCAGATCCATGTTTGTCACATCATTCACCCATACGTTGGGATACTCAGTGTTTAATGTGAAAATTGGCATCTAAGCCTATTACATTTGACATCTTCATGGTGACTAGAGTTAGTGAAACATATGGGATATGGATGAGTATGAATGCTTTGACCCCAATCCCAACACTTACTATTTTTAGTAGGTCCTACCCCAGATGTCTATTTTTTGGCAAGTTTCACAAATTTTCACTTTTGAGTGTTTTTGTCTTGAAAGGAGTGATGGTGACATGGAAAGTAGCTTGTTTCTCAAACTTACTATTTTCAAGAATGTAAGTCTCCACCTGGTGAAAACTTACTATTTATATATGGTGGTCCTCTAGATGTTCTTGAATGGGATGAAAATAGTCTCAAAAGTTTAGGTTTTTCTCCAGGATATATTTGCTCCAAATATTAGGACAGATGTATCACATCTGGGCTCCACGGGGAAGTGACAAAATTCATTGAATAAGGTAGTTAAGGTATCTCACATGATCCTCAAGTTGGTCCTCCATAGTCTTCTTAAATACTCTTCAATTCTTCATGAGCAACCAATGTTATCAGAACCTTTGAAAAAATGCACATATCCCTCATGCGTGATCATATTAAAACTCCCATATTTATAGACAGGTAGACCTCTGTACGTTGGATCACCGGAATAAAATGTAATCTCAAACATTTTAGATTTGTTATTTGGGATGCAAATGGACTCCAATTCATTAGAAAGGTCTTTCCCAATTTTTAGATTTTCAGATCATGCCATGACAAACCCCAAGTGATAGATCAGCTGAAAGGATTTATTCTAAACATAGAAAATTAATCATACCATAAACTTTCAAGGTAGTTTTATACCATGAAATGACCATACATTTTAACAGAGGAAGACCACTTTGTGAAGTTTCATGAAAATATGAGGCTAGTATTTTATAGTTCCATTGAGTAAAAGTGTAAATTTTCAAGCATGGGCATTTCCATAGATACATTTCAGCAGCATAACCATATAAAATGGAGCTCTTTTGGGGGGATGAATAAAACTTAAAATTTATAAAATGACTAATTTTTTAAGTATAAATCTATTTCTCTCCTTGCAGCACTTTAACTCACCTTTAACCCATCATAAGCTTAACCCGAGTCATTAGTAAAGGGTTAGGGGGTGAGTTGTCACCCACAAAAATAGGGGAAAGAAGCAGGAGAGGGGGCATATTGAGACACCAAAGTTGTGCTTTGCACCAGATGGTGACAAGTGGAACCACTGGGAAATAAATGTAAATGAGATGGAGGAGTTGAAATTTATGTCTTCGGGGAGATGAGATGAGGAATGTCCTACATGTGACCAGGTGTTAAATCAGAGGAGGTGGGGCACAAAATTATGTCTTTTCTATCCCCTTAAATGTTAGGACAATGGGATAAGGGAAAAAAATACTTGAAAATGTGCCATGGGTCCATCTTCACATGAGGAGGGGTTTAAATGAGTGACTTAAAAAAATTTTATAACCTTCCTAAGAACACTAAGTTAATCAGGTATTAAGTGAACATAAACGTAAATAAACCATCAAGGAGGGAACAATTTTTTGTCCTCATGATGTGCCCTTACACTAAGTGATAAGGGACAAGGGACAAGTGATCAAAAACCTCAAAAAATGTGCCAAGGGTGAAGGGGTCATGATTTTAAGTTGTGAAACAATCCTAAGAGATAAATTGCAAGGTTTTAAGTGACACAAACTATGTCATCAATAAGGGGCACAATTGTGTGTCCCTACTATCCCCTTTCATCAAAGGACAAGGGAAAAGGGACATAAGAGGTGAAAAAGTGCACTCAAGCTTATAACCATGTTGATGTTACCCTATCAACTCGAGAATAGAACACGAGAGTTAGTTTTTCCGCTCCAGGAGAAAATATTGGAGTTCAAAGGCCAACCTTCTATGATTTGGACTCAAAAGCACCTTCTTATTTCATAAAAAAAATTCAAGATCTGATTCTTCTTGTAATTTAATTTTGATTACTAGTCACTCTTTTAGCACAAAGATTTGGAGTACCTAGGTCAATTGTTTCATATCAAGGACCTCAATTTGTTTCAAATGTGATCAGTTATTTTGCAGAGACATGTCATTTGAGGCACAATAATTCATCTCATTATCACCCCCATTCTAATGGTCAAGTTGAATTTACCAATAGAGAACTAGAAAATCTTGACCAAAACAGTAGATGTTTCAAGGAAAAATTGGGCGCATAAATTACATGAAGCGGTTTGGGCTTACAATACAACTTGGAAAGAAACTACATGATTTACTCAATATGAGTTTGTCTATGGGAAGAAGCATATATTTCCCATAGAGTATGAGATTCATGTTGAAATAGGAATCAAATTTTTCTGAGGCACAAAAGTCAAAAATTACCCAATTAAACGAATTGGTTGAGATGACATTAGAAGCATTACATCAAATTGAGGTAATCCAACATCAAAGGTAGTTGTGGAATAACCCACATTTTAAATAAAGGAAGTTTCAAAAAGGATAATGGTCTCTACCTTTTGACTCAAAATACAAATACTTTAGGGGAAAATTACAAATAAGATGGATGTGCCCATATCAAATTGAAGAAGTCTACAATAATGGTATTGTGTAGATTGTCCCAATTGATGGTGAAAGAAGAGTGATGATGGTTAATGGTCATAGACTATGTTTATACAAGAAACCAACTTTTAAAGAAGACTTCAAGAGGATGTTGCAAGCTAATTCAACTCCGGGTTATTTGGATGAGGTCTCCTTGTCCAACTTACTTAAAATTTAAATTGATCATTAACAAAAATGAATAAATAGGGGATGGTTGAAAACTAGAAATGACATCCATCTTCCTATGAAGGAATGTTTGAAAACTAGAAATGGCAGTCATTCTTTCTAGATAAAAAAATCAAAATTAAAAAAAAAAAATTGTTAGAAATAAAACAAAAGTTGCTAAAAACTAGATATGGTGGTCACCTCAGAATCATGCCATGAAGAATTGTACCAGAAAAATGAGAAGAAAATCTAATGTTGATGGAATGTGATACATGTGATAAGTGACAAGGTATGTGTCATCACTTCTTTTCAAGTATTGAAGGTTTAATTATAATGATGTTAAATGTTACTCTTTTTCAAAGTGATGATTACCCACTTTTCATGACCTCTCACACATTTCCCACTAATTACTCACAAGTTCCCCATTACTTCTCAATTTCCTTTATCACTCCATTAAGTTGGTTACCCCTAACCAATTCACCTTTTTTTGTCGTTTTAGTCTTTGCAAAACCATTAATCTCTACACCTTCAGCATTTTCATTCCTATGTCTTCAGCATTGTTATTCCTACACCTTCAACATTGTCATTCATGTGCCATTTTTATTTTCATTCATGCGCCTTTAGTGTTCCCATTCCTGCGCTTTTTTCAATTCCATTTCTACACCAAAATGGGTATCAGGATCCGCCATGAACCAACAAGTTATGTTGAATTACTAACAGAATCCAAGTCTGTGGCAATATTTGGAAAGGCGGGATGGTTGGATTTCATGATTCTATATGAGTAATTCAACCTAGAGATTGTAGAGGATTTTTCCACTAACCTCGTTCAAGAGTATTTGAGAGTGAAAGGTATAAAAATTCTATTCAATTCTTCCATTATCAGTGAAATTTATGGTATTTCACAAAAATGACCATTGATAAATTCTAGAACTCCTTATTTTGAAATAATTAAGAGATTTTCTGTGGGAAGAAAGGAGAAATTAGAACTAGTTTTTTATAACAATGGAAAGGAAAAAGGCATAAATCAATCAAGTTTTCTTGAACCATGGGCCTTTGTTCCAAACTGGGTTATTATTTATTTTACCTGTGAAGGCCAGTATGAGATTATCCTTGGCCCTGTTCTAAGAATTCTCATCCACTTGCACCATGGAGAGGCTAGTGAGAAGAACAAAATCAACCTCTCCCAATTCTTACATAGAATCTGTTTCTTCCTCCACTAAAAAAATTCCATTGGGGGTCTGCATATTTGAAATTTTAAGGGCTTAATCCACCTCATTTGCAAACACCATTTCATCTAGAAAATACAATGGGATGAAGAAATGACTTAAGTTCCAAAATAAATATGCCATGGATCCTGAAGTGCATCCAAATTACAAAACCCCAAGAACTTAGATCCCTTGATTGAAGCAAGGCCAAATAAGAAAGTCAAGGTCCTCCCAGTCAACCCAAAAATAATGGCTGACCATCAAGTTGAGGATGTCACATCACTAAAAGACGAGGAGGATTGTAACCATAATTATGGTAACTGAGCCAAACATCACATGCTTCTCCATCTGTCTATTCACATCCTTTTAACCCTATTTCAGAGGAGGAGGTTATGGGTATCAATGCCCATCATTGAAGACCCCCTATTGGATGATAAGGGAAAAAGGTCTATGATTAAAGGTGAGCCTAGCTCACCCATTGATGAAGATACTCTTACCCCTTAGGTTCTTGCCAAATTCTGAAGTAGAATATGAATTGCAATAATACAAGAGAGATGTTATACAATTTTACAACTTGTCCTTCGAGGGAAGGATGAATGTATCTCCCAATTGAAAGTAGAGAAGGATATCAAATGATTCAATAACTCCAACAGAGCAATGGAAGATAAAGATCAGATAATTCAACAACTCCAATAGTCATTGGAGGGAAAAGATCATAAAATTCAGGGAATACAACACACAATTGATAACCTTAGCTATTGAACCTTCAATGTTAAAATATGACAAGGAGAAAACTAGAGCCCATAACCACTACAGACCAAATGTCTCAAATAGATGTTGTGTTTCCTCAAATTTTCATATTAAAAGGAATGGTCAAGTAGATGTAACATTATTATGAGCTAAGGAAAGTGGCAGATGAAAATAAAATATTGAAGGAAGAAAATAAGGTCCTACAAGATAATATGGCAATGCTCTACCATTTATATGAGAAAACTCTTTGCTATACAAACCACCTTCAAACTTTTATGCCTTATTTTTGAAAGAATAATTCTCACAAATGGAAAGTCTCTAGGGTTCTCTCCATTTAATATTTAGAGCTTGATACTGATAGGACAATTTATGGCCACATACTCACCATCAAATACTAGTGGGGAAGAATCTACTTGTGTGAATTCAATGTTCACAAATTTCTATTACCTAGAGCGAGTAGAGATCCCAATTAACATGTATGTTGGGGAGGTACAAATAAGGTCATTTATCTCCACACTGAGACACCATACAATATAGAGGGATCAAAGAGGAGATTACATAAGGGAAGAAACTAATGTAGGCCTCCTAATGAGGCATGATCTTCTAGATTCCTGAGAGGTTCTTATAGAGATATCTCATTTCCCAAATACATTACCTTTAGCTGGTGGACCGATACAAACACAACAATAATTCAAAATGTGTATCA
Organism: Taxus chinensis; assembly: GCA_019776745.2. NCBI lineage: Eukaryota > Viridiplantae > Streptophyta > Pinopsida > Cupressales > Taxaceae > Taxus > Taxus chinensis. The sequence goes on along the minus strand of CM034151.1, from coordinate 224,053,627 downwards.
TATTTCAGGGCCTATGTGTTATCAAATTTTAATATGGAATTATTTTCTTTCTAAAAGAGATATGAATGACTCCCAGAAAATCTACAAAAAGAAAGAGGTTGTGTCTCTAACTAACCTCCGGTGGTCAGTGAGAAGAGCCAAGGAGTTATGCATAATCATGTTGGACATGCAAGATAATTGGGTAGGTATGAGGTTTAGACTGCCTCTGATAATAACACCAAGTTCCAAGATGGAATAATAATCAAGATCATCAACAAGTTATGAGTTATACCAAATGGACAGACACAGTGATTGAATTTTGAGGATTTAACAATCTAGAAGTAGAAACGTGGACTACTTTTGCTAACATGAATATAATTGTACAAGGCTTGTGGAATCCTTAAATAGTAGATGGTTGAATCTATAACAGGATGACCTATTAATCCCTAAGTCTAGGGGAGTGACGAGCCTTGAAAATTTCCAATCCCAAACCCCATTTTTGTATCATCACTTTGTATTAAACTAATAATACCATTGTTGTAAATAATACTCTTATATATTTAAAGAGAAGTTTTTGTGCAAAAATAATATTCATTTACATCTTTCATATGCTTCTTTGGACAGGCTTGATATAGATTGATTTTTTCGCGCTAACAAGTGTGAATGAAAGACCTCACATAAAGTCCTAGCTCATGAATCACATAAAGCTTAGCGCAGGACTCACCTAAAGCCTAATGCATGACTCACCTGAAATGGATCATGCATGAATCACAATGGAGCCCAGGAACTCACATTATGGAGCAAAGTGACTCGAATCATGTTATGGAGCACATGACTCACACAATGCAATAAGAAACTTATCCAATCAACATATTAAGTTGCATAATTTAAGGAGCACCTAATTTGTATCAGCATCCAGTCAGCATGTGACTTACACAATTAGTGGGCTGCCTAATTAGCATTAGTTCAGTTAGAAACTCAGATTATGTGGTTGGAAATTGTCTTTGTAAACAAACATATTATCTCTTTCAAACAAGATAAAATTGGCAGCCACCACTATGTGAATAATGCAATTACTTAAGTTGTTTTAACTATAGTTATCTCCAAAGTATCAATTGGGTGTTGTTAACAAAGACTCCACTCATACTTAAAAGGATAAATATGATCAAGAAGATAAATGCAATCATTACTTTGACCGTGTGACTACCGGTCATGATGTTGTTCTCATGCAAATTTGTTAGTTAATTGTTTAGGCAAATTTGTTAGTTAATTGTTTAGAAAAAATTTGTATTATTGGTAAAATAACAAGTCCTCTAGAAGAGGACCCATACTTCACCTTTTATAAAAGGCACATGTAGTAGGATTAAAAGGAGGTTAGCATTTCTTAACAATAATGGATTGTATCAAACCATTACTAATCAATAAAAGGGCATGATTTTGAGTTTAATCTTGTTTGTGCAATTAAAACATTGTAACTGGATCATAGGAAAGGAATAGAGGCCACTCCTCTCTAATGTGAAGGGAAGTATTAGATGTTTGTTTAATTTTTGATTATTTAGCAGTTTATAACTTTCAATCATTTCAATTTTTACAACATTTAAGATTGTCATTTTGTTTCAATACGCTTTAAGTCTTTTAATTCATAGATTTAGGAATCGCTATTTGTTTCATCAAGATTTGATAAGGTAGAATAGGTTCTTAAGATTATAGTGATTAAATATTTTAATTAATTTAGATACATGTTTAATACAATTTCAACCATGCTTTGTTACAAACAACCTCAAACACCACCCTCATATTGGCAATTATTGAATGATTAAAGTACAAGTATTAATGCTCGTCAATAGGTAGGAATAGTCATAGACATAGGAATAGACATTGTGATATTTTGAATGGAGATATGAGATGCCCCCATAAATATAGGAATAATAGATGTGGTAATAATAGACAGAGTATTTCCGATGGGGTGGGAGTGGTGCGTTCAAGTCACACGGTTGTGTGCTTGCCCACCCAGTTTCAAATCCCCCCGAGGCACGATCCTCCTCGGAGGTGGTTTTTCCACTAGAGGCAACATCTCTACTCGTGCTGACACTGGTGATTACTCCTCACTGCTGATGCTGGTGGCTGCTCCTCTCGTTGTCGACGCTGGTGGCCCCTTCTCCTCTCGCTACTGACGTTGGTGGTTGCTCCGCTCACTGTTGCTGCTCCTCTCGTTGTGGTCGTGGCTGCTCCTCTCGCTGCTGACACTTGTGGCTACTCCGCTTGCTACTAATCCTGGTGGCTACTCCTCTCGCTGCCAATGCTAGTAGATGTTCTAATTTTTCCCACTCGCTGCGGTCGTTGTCGACGGTCACTGCATCTTCACTTTGGTTTCATGGTTGCTTCAAGTGGGTTCCTAATAAGTGGTCCCCTTCATTGTAACCAGGTTGTGGATCCTCTCAAAAATCCTCAAGTGTACAAGGATGTGGGTCCTTTCAAACACCCTCAATTTACCCTCAATCCAAAAAAAATAATAGACATAGTATTATGTACCCGAAATAGATATTCTTCATTAAATTGTTGAGATTGAGCACCACGAGAAAACTTAGAGGAAAGAATCGCATTAAAAATATTATCAAGGTTATGTGGATTCTTGTGGAGGCCCTTACATAAGTGAGATAAGAGTAGAACTTGATCAACACCATAGTTCTCACAGTAAATATTGATTACATTAAATCCAAGAGGAGGATTAATTTCAAATTAATTAGTAAGGGGATTCAAGTTAAAATTTAGATCATGCTCATCATTAGGGATATTATTATAAATAATAGGGATATATGAATGGGGAGATGAGAAGAAGCCAGAGGCTGCCTATGCTTTTGAGGTGTATTAGAGAGTTGGATATTCTCAATGGGTGTATGATTAATCTGATTACTTTGAAAAAATGATACAAAAGAAAAGAACGAAAAAAAATATGAAATGAAACCCTTGGGGTTGTAGCAGAATGCCTAATTTGGAATTGGGTGACCTAGGTAAAATAGATTAAGGATTCAATCAACAAGTGGGTTCATTAGATGTTTAGACCTAAAATAAATAAATAAGGTGTGGGGATTATTATTTAAACTTTGGTGTAGGCTTAGAAACATGATATATATTTAAAATTATTGATTCTAACATTCAAATTAGAATATACCTATATAAAAAAGGACAAGATATATCAATCAAACTAAATGCTAAATGAAACAAAACACAAGAGGATAGATGCACTTAGATATATTATTGCTCTAGAAGTTCGAAACGTTTCATTTCTAGCTTTGGAAATGCAAGATGAGAAGGTATGAGAATGTTTCGTATGTGTGAAACCATTTGAAAGGTCCATACTTGTTTTTTGGTTATGTATAGTGAATTGTTGGCATTATGTAACTTATTTTGTTTTTGTAAACCACTAGAATGTAAATTCCTATGAAACCCCACATCTTGTAAATTTGTGAAATCCTTTGTATGACTTGAAATTCTTTTAGACCCTATTCATGGGTAAATCCCAATAATAAGGTTAGTAGTTGGATTGAAGTGAAATCTATATACTGCATAAGTTGGCACTACTCTAAAGATGCCTCAAATCACACATAGTTCTTGTTATCCCAAACTTGCACCCCTTTGAAGTACAGGCTTGTGATGTATGGACGACTATCAAACTCAACCTTGGGTAGAAGAGAAAGATAGTGCATGATTCGGCTTGATCGAATTGGTCTTAACTCACGTTAAGCTAGCAAGCCATGACAAATGTCTAAGTTGGTAGTCAGGCCCATCGAAGAATTGGAAGTGTTCAATAGGTTGGATGACTAGGTTGGTCAGATGGGTTGGACGATAGTTGGACAACCTGGAGGTTAGACGGTTGGTCAGGTGACACTAGAGATTAGTCGAATGGGATGGAAACCTAGGATAGATGACCAAGTTAGTTGGTTGGGTTGGTCAACTAGGTTGGTCAGATGATGATCAGACGGCAGTGTGGTGAACAGAAGCAGCTTAGCGGTGGCTCGGGGGTTGGTCGAGCCAGATGCATACAACTAGGGTTGGATGAAAGAGAGACAATCATCCAACCCACTTGGTTGGTTGGCCGGGTTGGTCAACCATACGGTTGGATGACGTCTAACCCCCCTTGGGTTAGACGGCATGGGGTTAGATGCCTAAGTTGGTCGAATGGATGAGTTGTAGGTCTGTCGAGTGGGTTAGGTGGAACATTAGGTTAGACAGGTCATAGGTTAGACAACATCCAACCATAGGTATATCATAGGTTAGTCGGGTCATAAGGATGGTCGGGTGTCTCGATGGCACAGTTGGGAGGCATCCAACCCCCTAGGGTTGGATGGGTCGTGAGGTTGGTCGGCATAGTAGTTGTACAGCCCAGTGCGGTTGGACGACGTCCAACCCAACCTTGTTGGATGGCTCACGGTCTCAAAAACAGAGCATCTCGCAAGATGGATGGCTTACAGATCATAGGAAAGGGTAGACATGAAAAGATAACTTAGCTACCTGTCAAAATATTTAATGCTACCTGTCAGAATACTTAATGTGACCTATCATATATTGAATGCTTCCTGTCGGGAATCTAATTGTGAAAAGACATCTCAACAACCGTAGATGTGGGTAGAGAATTAATGGAGGTGGTTAAGGTGGTTCAACCACCTGTAAGGTATTTAATGTAGAAATTAGGGCAAAATTAGGGTTTAACGGCTATAAAAAGGACCCAACTTCCTCATTTTTAGGGAGACATTTTGGGAGCTGGAGAAACTCTGGCGTATTTTTTCCAACTCCAATGAGTTGTAAGCCTTCTCCTGTGCCTGACAAGAACATTTATGCCTCTAAGCATCGATGTAATGGTTTGTGCACCTTATAGAGAAATAAAATCATGTTTATATGGTGTTTTCAACCCTTTCTCATGTTTTTTTTATTCTTTGTGCCTCTCCATTTCGTGTTTATTTTTTGCGCATGTATTTTACATTTATAGGTGCAGGGTGTTGTGTTTCATAGAGATCCGAAGGCAAGTTAGGATATGGGTATATGACACTATTTTTTTTGGACTTACCCTGTTCCATTCCCTTTTTCATCCTACCTCAGCAAAATATCTCGCCCCCCTTTTTCTAGTGCTATCACCCCCTTAGTGTAGGATTTCTTTTATGTATTTTTTTTCCCTATCTCCTTGGAAGTTTTAGGGTAGGTTTATGTAGCTATATTTTCTACATTACGAGTAGTTATATTATTAGGATTAGGAAGAGGAATTCATCCTTCTCTAGAGGGCCATCTCAAGTTCACAGGTCCCACAGCTTGAGAGATGGTCCAATGTTATGCAGATTACACTGATGGCCCATGCAAACACACTGGGGTTATAAGGGGTGTTGTAATTTTTCACTAACAGTTCTCCACCTAGAGATGTGATATCTCTATGGATGCACCTAACTTTGGTACTTGATCACTTGATATTGATTTGTATTAACTTGGCATGTTCATGCTTGACTTGGCTTGAGAAGCCAGATTATTGGACTTAGCTGGGAGTTATTTAGACCTATATAAGGTTTTTCTCAATGTGTGTTGCTACTTTTAGGAAATTTAGGAAGTGCCTTTGTAATAATATTTGTAATTAGTGCTCTTGAAAGTGTCAAGTACATGTCAAGTGAGTGAATGAGTGCATTTGACTTACTATATAGGATTTCATAGATTTGATTTTGCATCAACGCCAACCTATAGGTAAAACACTAACCTATAAAAGATATCAAATTGAGAAAATGACCATTAGGTGGCTTGGGATGAAACTGCTAGTTTCAAAACAAACCATTTGGTAGTTTGGTCCCTATTTGGTGATCTCACAGGGCAAAGAGTGAGGTGTTGGAAAGTTCTAGGCACAACGCTTGGGAGTGATAACAAGGGATGATACAATAAATTCTATGAGAAATTCAGCAATGTAATGAGGATATCAATTCATGCAATATGGATAAGGATAGACAATTGATTTTGGAATTTGTGCACAAGTCATGGTTTAAGGATTAATCTGATACTTACATTATCAAGAGATGAACTACCAAATCTAGATATCTACACTTGTCTACGTTAGTGAATTTTGTCATATTTTACCTGAATATGATCTAGGATTTGAATATTTATAGTTATTTTTTGTAATTTCACCTTATCTCATAATTACACAATTGTTGAATGCTTAATTAGATTAAAAACCTAAATTTAGCATCATATACACATTTGAGACCAATCGATCCCTAATAGATATTTAATTATTGCATTTGATGGGTTTAGGGTCAATTGGACATGTTTATGCGACAAATTAAACCAATTGATCTATATATTTAACATGGTACACAATCAAGGTTTATCAAGCCCCACTCAAAATTAGATTGTCACATTTATCTAATTTGGGGTCGACTATTTTGATTGCATGTGACATTTTACCAATCACTTGATAGCTTAAATGTGGTATGTAATTAATTTTATTTAAGCCCCATTTGATATTAAATTGTTGGATTTTATTATTTTTGGATTGATTTTCCTTATTTACATACCACACCAAACTAATTACTAGATACTAGTTTAATGTTGTATGTAATTCAGACCAATTGAAGCCCACTAAATTACATATTGTTGCATTTGGTTGTTTTAGTGTTGATTGTCCTTATTTTCATTCCACATTAAACTAACTACTCCATATGTTTAATGGGGTATGTAACTCGGTCCAATCAAGCCCCATTTAGCATTCACTCACAAAATAATGAAAATTGATTCTCGTATATGCTGATTTTTCCCTATATTTACCTACATGTATGCAATCACACATAATGAGGACTAATTATTTAAAAATTCTTAAATAAGGAATATTTATTTAAGAGACAATGACCAAAACAAAACATAGAGAAATTGGTAAAATAAATACATTTTTATTTGTAGAAAACTACACAACAATAACAAAAATATACGAATTATTATTTTTGTCTTCATATTTTCATTTGCAAGGATTTTTTAATTTTTAATTTTCTATTTTTTTGAAATGCCATGATTTATGTATTTGACTATTGCATGAAAAAAAATTGGTAGAATTATTTCTTTGAGGAAACATGTCTAAGTTTAACAAGTTCACACATTGAATAATGACGCTTTGAAATCTATTTTATTGACTACACAGGGACACCAAATTAATAAGTTTACACTTAAATTATCATGCTCACTTATTTGTGCCACAATAAGTTTTTTGTCTACAAGTTTTTTTATATTATACACCAGTTTGAGCTCCATGACTATAACAAGTGCACATAATTCAACTTCTTTGAAAGTTAACTTATTGCATTAGCTGATAACATTTCCAACACATGTTATAACCCTCTCATCCACATCATACAATTTGTAATAAATGGTCACCCATCCAAATTATTTTTTAAATATTTCATTGATGTATGCAATCCATATATTCAATGTTTTGTTTATATTTGCACTTAACTATTAAAAAAAAATAGTTTGTGTTCAAATTTTGGGGTTTGTTATATAAAACAAACAACATCACCATATAAATTGAACACAACATACATAAACAAAATGAGCAGAACTAAAAACGTAGACATAGATCTCCAAATATACTACTGCACAATGAACACAACACAAATTATGAAATAAACAAAAAAATAAATGATATTACATCTTGCACCTTCATCTCAATAAATAGTAGGTTTGATTGATTGATTGTCAAATCAAGTCACATGCTTTCTCCTATAACTTATTGGACTAGTCTTTAATAAGATGTTGCTTTTTGACTCAATTGTTTAGGGGTTGATGTAAGTTAGTGTGTCCATTCCAATGTATCCATCAATTCAAGTCATGTAATTATTTCTTTAATTGATTAGAATATACTCAATTAAAACGATGTATGTGCTGATTAAACTATTCTGGGGTTAGTCTCAAGTCCACTGCTCATTCTAATGTTGTATATATCCTTTAATTTATGTCATGTATTTTTTCTTGTAACTGATTAGACTATACATAATAAAAAATATGTATGATGTGACTCAACTATTTAGGGGGTTTGTGTTAAGTTTATTATTCATTATAAAGTAATATATATCCATTAATTTAGGTGATATACTTGGTCTTGTAATTTTTTATTACATAGGGTAAAAACAAGGATCAGCTCCTTGAGGCCAATACAAGAAAGATTACATCGTGAAAGCACACAGAAAGAAACAGGAACATGACCAAAAGGAGTTAAATAGGCTTAACTCCAAAAAAACAAGGTCCAGAAACCCAACCAACGAGAGAAACAAAAACTAAACAACTAAACCAAACACCAGAGATAGTTCGCCAAAAAAACTCTGAAAGTTCTGTAACAACACCATTAATTTTTCTTTTGATTTTTGGTGGGTTTGGCCTCCATGGTCGCAATCTACTTGGTATTGTAATTGATTGGACTATACTTAAAAATATATACACAAATGTGATGCAATTGTTTACGTGTTAGTGTGAATTGTGTTCATTCTATTGTATCAATCAATTGAACTCTTTGTAATTGACTGAAATGTATCTAGAAATTATGTACAATGTGACTCATATATGTAGGGTTTGGTATCAATCATGTTTGGTCATTTTAATGTATTCTTCAATTTAAGTAATGGAGTTAATTTAATTGATTGGATAATACTTCAAAATATGTATACACTACTCAATTATTTAGTTATTAGTGTCAAATATGTTTAGGTATCTTAATGTATATGCGATGCACCAAATGAAGGTGTCCTAATGTAGACAAATTTAATAAATTAGCAACATTCACTATTTTTTCCTTCAAATGGTTCTCATATATGTTGATGGTTATTGAGTTCACCTGAAATAATCCACTCCCACATAATATAGTCAAATTTACTCTAAGTATGACATTCGATTAAGAAACAATGACAATAGTGCTCAAACATGTCTGATTTTCCCCAAATATATCTACATGTATTTGATCACGTATTTTTCCCACATCTATTCAATTACTCCTAATCTTATCTAATATGGAGTTTTTCTCAAATATTAATATTTTATCATGAAATAATTAAAAAATGGTACTTTGAACTCAAGGTCCTGGGATTTTGGTGAATTACAAGTAGTTTGTAATCATCAACCCAAGTTCCATTCCTAGTGAGTTCATTGGATGCTTTCAATAAGTGGTCATGGAGACACCTTATGGTAGGGGTCAAACTTCTCCATATGTACCAAGAGGAACATAGCGGGGCACTATGAATGTGGATCACTTGGCATAAATTAAGGATCCAGGCCCACCCCCATGTCCCACTTTGAGAAAGTGTTCCTCCACCACGCCAGTTCATAACTCTGGTTTAATAAAAGTGTTTAACATCCAAAGTTTTGAACTCAAGGTCTTGGGCTATTGGTGAGTTACAATTAGTTTGTAATCATCAACCAAAGTTCCATTCCCATTGAGTTCATTAGATGCTTTCAATAAGTGTCCATGGGGACACTTTGAGGTAGGGGTCGAACTTCTCCATATGGACCAAGTGGAACATTATGTGATTCTCTGAATCTGGATCACTCGGTGGACATTAAGGACCAAAGCCTGCCCTTATGTCTAACTTAGAGAAATTACTCCTCCACCACTCCATTTCATAGCTCTAGTATAATAAAAGCATTAAAGGAACAAAATTTATTTTTTCTAAGGAGTCTCTTCGAGCCCTGCATTAGTTCTCTCAAAATAGGAAATCGATATCTCAGAAGCCCTCATCTCCAACTACAACAATCTTGTTGATTTTCCCAGTAAAGATGACCCGATAAGAAAATCTTGGCCATTTATCAAGCTTCCTACCCTGGGAGCTATTTTGTAGTCAAGTAAGTCGAAATGGGAAAATATTTTGCAGAGGCTCTCAGTATGATGGTCTCCATCCCCCCCCCTCAGGTTTTGAAAGTTAACTTTGACGGGGCTTCTAAAGGAAATCTCAGGCTATCGGGGGTGGTGTGCCTTATTCATGATGAGAAAGGTGCTCTGATTTGTGTTGTCTTGATTCATCTTCCTGAAGGTACTTGTAACATGGCCGAGGCCCAAGCCCTTCTATTTGGCATAAAATTGGCAATGAAGCAATGTTTTTTTTTGTTTGATCTTATAAGGGGACTCTCAGGTATTGGTTTAGACCATCAAGAATGGTAAAGTCTCTCACTGGGCTTTAGAGGATCTCATTTCAAACATATTTTTTTGGTTAGAAAAGGTAGATGAATGGCATATTAATCATGTCCTTAGAGAATCAAATATGGATGCGGATCTTCTTACAAATACATCCCGGTGATGCAAGCTGATATAATTGTTGCCTCTAATGATGTAGACAGTTTGCGGGGGTTATCAAAGATTATCAAGAGGGATTATTTTCACAATCATAATTCTTCACCCTCAATCTCCCTCGTGTGAGCTTTCTTTATTGGTTGCGGGGCTCGGTTAGAGATTTTTAGTCTTTCTTCCCCATTGCCCTTGTTCTTTGCATTGGATTGATTATTTGAGTGGTTTAATGGCGGTTCCTCCTATGGCATACCTTCTCCTTTAAGGGGAAATTAGATAAATGGTCTTCTACGGCCCTATTTCCCAGGCCTACTTGCGAAAGATATTCAGAATTGGATCAAGTTCCATCTACAATGCAGTGGAGAGAATCATTGGGGATCGATATTTGTAGGGTTCGGGCCAAGCAAGGATGAATGCACAAATTTCTCTTGCCTTTTTCACTAATTTTCTTACCAATAAAGGAACAAGGAGGAAATGTTAGTCATCTCTCATCATCTAATTCTTCTAAGGCATGTGGTCAGTCTTGAAGTGGTGGTGACAAGTGTCAATTTGTCTGTGGTGGTTGAGGAGACAGTTTCACTAACTCAAGAGCACATGGTAGAGCTCGAGTGAAGGAATGTTTCCATCTTGAATTTTTCCATCTTTGTTCATAAGATTTGTAGGTCCAAGGGTTCTAGGCCAGCCAACATTCTTCCCCTAGATCTAGATCATCTGGCTTCACCCATTTCTTGTGTTCCTTCCCAAGTGTCGCAGTTACTCGTCAAGGGAAAAGTAGCCTATGATTTTCTTCTTAGGGTGGCAATGATTGGGAATGTTAGGTGCAACACTCAGCTCCATAAAAGAAAGGTGGTAGATATTGATTCAGCTGAGGTCTAGGTTCATGCTCCCACTTCTCCTCCTACCAAAGTGAAAATTGAGGTCATTGAAGTATCAGATTAGTATGGTTTCAGTTTTAGAATATTATAAGATAGAATATGTTATGTTTTTTTGGTTATGTACTCAGGGTGGCTGGGTTAATTGTTGCATGTTTCGCCACCCTTTTTTCTATCGAAATATTGTAAGGGTGGGGCCCCTAAACCCTCTGGTTCATAGCTCTGGTTAAAATCATTTTACATATCAATAAAATAAAATTAAAAATGGTACTCATTTATCCCCATTTCCCCATAACTACCTAAATCTATTTGACTGCTCCTACTCTAGACAAATTTACTAAAAAAAATACACACTCATAGAATAATGATAAATGGTTCTCATATGTGCTAAATCTACATCAAATATACCTACATGTACATGAATTCACATAATTGATTTAATTTAATTTGAATTAATCTAAATATCTTATAGAGTCACTACTGAACCAAATGATATATAAATTTTGAAGTATAGAAATGACACAAGTAAACTAAGATGTAATATTTGAAACTCTAAGCAAATAAGAAACAGAGAGGACTTAGCGTATATACACTTAACCTCGAACTGATCTGGACCAGGAAAAATGTTGAATAGGTTGGATAGATTGTCATTACTACTCGCAATAAATTATGGAATGTAGGAATGATGCCAGACTTGGGTGCTCATAGAAGGATAGGGGCAATGAAGGTCGCTTATGGGAAACTATGACTATGCAAATGCTCAGAACCTAATTTTTGTAGTGTCACAAGATCTTCATTATTACTTCTTATTGATTTTTTGATAGTTTCACAATGAATTTCGAAGGTACCTATAACCTACAAAATAGAATTTCACCTACACAAGCCCACAAACCGCATCAAACCTAAAAATAAAGATGCAATATGGGGAGTCATACTGACCCCGATGGTCACCCTGAGAGTGAAATTATGATTAAGCGCTGCACTACATCTTAGACTCCATGTAGTTATGGTGAGTGTGTGTAGAAATTGATGCCCTAGGATGCCCTTGTGTAAGTTGCACCTGATAGTGAGCTATAGCTAAATGTAACAATGTAATAGAATGTGTGGATGGAATAAAATGAACTTCCCCTTCCTATGTTTTGTATGTAGAGTTGATGTAACCCTTTTCCCTTAAATGGATGCTAGATGGATGCTTTTGAGTGCTTTAGGTTCCTTTTGAATGCAATCTTAGGTGATGATAGTAATCTTTAGTGTTGGGTCCTTGATTTTGAACACATAACTATGTATTTATATGATTCCCTTGTTTGAATTTTGTAATTAACAACTAGAAGGCCAACCCATAAGTGAAAAAGATGTCTAAAAGATAAAGAGACACAAAATGAATGAGTAAGGTGGGAAAGGGTCAAGGGAGCCCAGAGGGGACTAAAGCACCTGGGCACTTTTTGTCCTGGTTGGGCGCTGGTGTCTAAAGCCATAAAAGATAAATCAATAAAATCTCAACTAGGTTGTAGGGTGTGTAAGACCAAATAGAAAACAAGAAACAAAGAAAAGAGGCCAAAGATAGTCGTCAATTACTAGTTTTCTTGTTTAGGAATCATGTAAATGCTAGCATGTTTTTAGGACCTAGAAATGTACCCAAGTGCATGATTTTGTGTCTACATTTTCCCCCACTTTATGTTGTTGAGTGAATATTTGATAACATAAAGTAGATAAGAGATGTATACCTTATGATCCTATAGAGCATGCGACAAAATGTGTGCTGAGTGGACAAGTCAAGCATGGAAACTAGGAAGAGAAAGTGACCCTAGGGGTGAAGCGTATGAGATGCTTGTACCTATTGTTGTGCTTGTTTTAGGATACTTCTTGTAAGGATGGATTACAAAATGGAAGAGAAAGAATGTAGTCAAAGTCCCGTAGTATGTTCGTGTAATTAGAGAAAAATGTGCATAAGTATGTAAAAGTGTGTAAAAGGAAAGTGTGCACCTAATGTAAAAGAGTGTAAAAGGATAGAAAAGTGTCCTGAAATGTTGTGTAGAGTGAGTTTTTTGGAAAATCTCATGCCAAGAGTTAGTTTTTTGGGCGATCTCACACCAAGAGCAGTTTTTTAGGCGATCTCACGCCAAGTGTGAGTTTTTTCGGGAAATCTCATGCCAAAGAGCAAGTGTTGGGGAGAGAGGTCTAGTGTTACTCTCCATCCATGACTTTGCTCGATAAGCACCACTGCAAATGGTACATCCCTAATTTGTTCCTGTTATCCCAATTAGTTTCAATTGTATTGATTGTTCTGATTGAAATAGATTATAGGAGATTGCATGCATGTTATTTTGAGGATTGTGCCTGTAACTGTAAAACTGATTTGAAGGCTTCTATGAACTGTGTTGATCTGATAAGCTGATTGTGTGTGCCCCTAGGACATTAGAGCTCAAGGGAGGACACAAGCACCCAGTTGCTTCTATTTGATTCTAGGTGTTGGTGTTTGTGTTGTGATAAGGACCCAAGTCTGATTCTAGCCAGTGTTGTAACTATGTTCCTGTTCTATTATGTGATGTGTTACTAGCTTTGAGACTGTTGTAGGGGTGATTTTTTCACCCAATGTATGCCCCCTCATTTGGGGTGCATGCGATGTTGATAGGAGCGTGTGGCCCAAAAGAGAGGACCATGATGTTGATGCTGAATGATATCCCTTGTAGGGGGGTAGGGGATGTGCATGGTAGAAACCAAGGCACATGTAAACAAAGTGGCTAGATACATGTGTTAGTATCAGAACAAGAAAACATGCAATAGAGGACAATGTAATCAAGAAAGTAAGAAGACAAGATAGATCGTAAAAAGTGGGTTTCAAACATGGGACATTGCTCACAATGTCACAAGACAATCAAGGCTGAAGTGGCCAAAAGCATACAAATAATGATCAAACAAGACATAGGGCATAGCCCGCAAACAATAGCATACAATAGAAAAACAATGTCAAGTAAAATGTATCAGACAACCATGGTGGCATATAGTCCTGCAAGGAAAATGTTGCACATGAAGCACCTGTTAGCATGTTAGAAAGATAAAGAGTATTTCAAAGCATGTATGTATCAATGGAATAATTAGTGTGCTATGAAGAATAAGAAGTAGTATATGCTAAAATGATAGCACCTGAAATGTGTGAGAGTAGTAATGGTAGGTTCCCCTAGGAACCTCAGTGGGACTGGTAAGAGGTACAATGCCAAACATCATTGCAACGTGTAAAACCTGTAAGAGATTTGCATTCATTCTAAAAGACCAAGTGAACATGCATGTGTATATAGAAAATATATGACATACTAAGTATTCTATCTAGCATGGGAAACAAAGTGTACATGTAAATATAAACAAGCAAGAGTAAGTGAAACCAAGATATGCAATATGATGTGTATGAGTGTGATGGGATGGTATGCAATGTGTGAAGATGGATAGGAGCAGCGTGCCCCCCAATGGATGTGTATGAGATGAGGTTCATTTATAAAATACCCCTCAACAATCAAGAATGAACCATAGAACAAGAGTGCGTCATCACTGGGAAATGGTTTGAAAATGTGTGCTAGAAAGATAGATCATGAAGCATAGAGCATGAAGAGTGAATGTGGTGAGGTTCATTTCAGATTTAGACCCTCAGCAGTCAAGTATGAACTGTGGAACTAGAGTGCATCATAAGGAAATGGTTTGAAAATGTATGCTAGAAAGATAGATCATGAAGCATAGAGCATGAAGAGTGAATGTGGTGAGGTTCATTTTAGATTTAATCCCTTGAGATTCAAGTATGAACCATGGAACTAGAGTGCATCATAGGGAAATGGTTTGAAAAGTATGTGCTAGAAAGATAGATCATGAAGCATAGAGCATGAAAAGTGTGTGATGAGGTTAATTTCATATTTAGACCCTCAACAGTTGAGCTATGTACTGTGGAAATAGAGTGCGTCATAGGGTAATGTGATACAAGTTGTGCGTAGAAAGATGATGTAAGATAGAGAGTAAGTGAATTGTAAAGATATCATTGGAAATAGAGATATTATAGAAAACTTGGGATGATGCATAGGGTAGGGGGGGAGAAAGATGCCCATCAAGCCATGTGTGATGTAGAGGAGATTCGTGATCAAGTAAACTCATCTAGAATATCATTGTGTGTAGAGGTCAGGATGTCATAAGGGAGGAATATGATCTAGATTAAGATACTTGGTAAGAAATAGTGTAATATAACGAATCGGTTGGTCAAAGTATAAAGAGCATGTGTGACAAGAATCATAAATTATACATGTCAGGATCGTAACATATTCTTCATCACTAAAAGGTGAGTTGATGGATAAATCATGTGCATACCCTCGAGGTGATATTTTGAGAATAGCCCAAGGAGTCATTGTAATATAGAGATGCCGCCAAAAGGCATGGGAAATGTAATATCAATATGATTGGGATCCAGTGTGCCACCAATGTAATCAAGCCAAGACTGGCCAAGTGTGAGTGGAGAGGAATGAGGAGTGCATGCAAGGAATAATATGGAAGACGTGAGGCCATAAGTAGACAGTAATGATTACACATCCATGATAAAGGTGAGGAGAGTGAGGTGGTGGAAGGAGATCAACAATTGTGAATCCTATCCAAGCTAAGCCATCATTTGTGCAAAAATGTCACAGATCAAGTAGGTTCAAATGGAATATGAGGCCAATAAGAATTACAAATGAAGAGAGTGCATGTGAATGGTTTCAAGCATGGAGCAGAATGAACTTGGGGAGATGCAACATGTGATAAAATGTCTAATTTATGTAGTCCCTTGAAAAGGTATCATGGCATTAGTGGAAGGAGGAGGCTTCTTGAATTGATATTCACCAGGGCCAATAGCAACAAAAGTATCCTAGAAGTAGGACTCATCGATTTTGATAATAGGAGTAAAATTAAGATTGTGTAATGTGTCATTGTTAAGTTCTACGTCATTGACCTCATCATCCAAATCATCAGTGCTAGCATTATCATATTGTATAACATTATCAAGAATATTGGTAGGGATGGAACCAAATGTAGAATTGAGAGGAGCCATGATAGGTGGAGAAGTATCCATAGGGGTCGACATGGTGGGTGATAAGATATCATTAATATGAGTAGGAATAGACAGAATGCATGGAGATGTAGAAGAAAATGAGGAAACACTAGACTGAACAACATCATATGCACCAATATTGTGATATGGAATAGGTTGTGAGGGAGGGATCCAGGCATAGTCTATGGGACCCGGTGATGAGGATCTATATGGAAAAACTTGAATGGGTCATGATCCACAAAAATGGCATGCTCATAGCCATCATGTAGTAATTTAATGCACCGATGAACTGTAGATGGAACAACATGCATTGCATGAATCCAGGGTCTGTCAAGTAAGCAATTGAACTGGAATGTGGCATCGATAACAAAGAATACAGTAGGAATAATTTTAGGCCCAACTTGTAGAGGTAGGGTGATAGTGCCCATACATGTGTGAGTAGTGGAATCATAGCCGCAAATGACTTGAGAGGATTTATTAATTAAATTATCAGTAATGCCAATTTTCCTGAGGGATAAAGCACATAGATTTATAGCAGAGCCATTGTCAATGAGTACACACTTAATACAAATGGCGCCAATAGTAGAAGTGATAAGAAAAGGTGTAAATGGATCATCAACAACATAAGGATGAATATGCTCATCACTAAAAGATATAGCATGTGGTAAATTCTTGAGGGATTGAATGAGGTGAGTAAAGGAAATAGGTGAATTATTGCTTTTAATATGAATGGAATGAACAGAAACCTATAATGTATGATGATAATTGGCTGCACTGTGCAATAAATCATAAAGAGATATTTTACTAGTGTATTCTTAAGCTGATCTATGATGTCATAACCCTTAGAGGTAGTGGTAGGAATTGTAGAAGTGATAGGTGGTGGAAGAGAGACATGGGTGGAGCCATAGGAGGATGAGTGCGGTGGGTGGTGACTACATTGATGGTTGGATCAGGTATTGGAGTAATGAAGCAAGGAGGATGTTGAGTATGAACTTGCATAAAATCAGTAGTTGTAGTAGCCATGCCAGAAATCCTTGGTTGGAGTAAAAGAAGGATAGGAAGATTGATCCATGAATTCAGAAGAAGGAGATATATTTTGATACATTCTCATAAGGTAGGGTTTGAATGAACGGGTTCACCAAATGATTTAATTTAATTTGAATTAAATCTAAATATTATAGAGTCACTACTGAACCAAATGATGTATAAATGTTGAAATATAGAAATGACACAAGAAAGCTAAGATGTAATATTTGAAACCCTAAGAAAAGAAGAAGGAGAGAGGACTTAGTTGATTTATGCTTGATCTAAACTGATGACTTGGACTAGGAAAAGTGCTTGAAATAAGTTGGGTTAGAGTGTCATTACTGCTCAAATAAATTTTGGAATGCAAGAATGAGGTCGGATACACAAGTGCCCACGACAGGACAGGGGCGCCTAGGCAATGAAGACCACTTCTGGGTGCACTGTGACTGTGCAAATGCTCAAAATATGGTTTTTACTGTAGTGTCGCAAGATCTTCATTGTTGCTTACTATTGATCACCTAATAGTCACACAATGAATGCCAAAGGTACTTGTAACCTACAAAAGAGAAGTTCACCTGCACAAACCCATAAACCTGGATCAAACCTAAAAAGAAAGATGCAATATGGGGAGTTGGACTGACCCTGACAGGTCACCCCGAGAGTGAACTTACGACCGAGCATTGCACTACATCTCAGACTCCATGTAGTTCTGGTGAGTGTGTGTAAAAATTGTGCCCTAGGATGCCCTTGTGCAAGTTACACTTGATAGCGGGTTATAGCTAAATGTAGCAATGTAGTAGAATGTGTGGATGGAATAGAATGAACTTCCCCTTCCTATGTTGTGTATGCAAAGTTGATGCAGCCCTTGTCCCTTGAATGGATGTTAGATGGATGCTTTGAGTGAGTGAGTTTAGGTGCCTTTTGAATGCAAGCTTAGGTGATGGTAGTAATGTTTAGTGCTTGGTCCTTCATTTTGAACACATAACTATGTATTTATATGATTCCCTTGTTTGAATTTCATAATTGACAACTGGAAGGCTGACCCATAAGTGAAAAAGATGCCCAAAATATAAAAGAGGCCCAAAAATAGAACTGAGTAATGTGAGGAAAAGGGTCAGGGGTGCCCAAAGGGGACAGGGGCGTCTGGTTGTTCTTGTCCTGGCTTGGCGCTGGTGTCTAAAGCCATAAAATATAAATCAGTAAAATCTTGACTAGGTTGTAGGCGGTGTAAGACCAAATAGAAAACAAAAAACAAATAAAATAGGCCAAACATAGTCATCAATTACTAGTTTTCTTGTTTAGGAATCATGTAAATGTTAGCACGTTTTTAAGACCTAGAAATGCACCCAAGTGCGTGATTTTGTGTCTAAAATAAAAGGGATCTAATTTAATTAAATTACTTAAAAATTAAAACATTTATTCAAAAAATAATATTTTATGTGTGTGGGGGTGTAGCTGGAAACCTAATGAATTACTAATTGTCATGACTCAATTGAGATTTTATTTGCACTAGCTCAAGTGTGAAACTTGTAAATGGACAATTTATAATGGAGAATGGAAAAAAAACTATAATCTAAATTATATTATATTTACATATGTAAAGCTTTCATGCTTCATAAAAGTTAGCAGAGAGAGAAAGAGAGTATAAACATTTTTTGAATCTTATGATATAAATTATTTATTTTGTACTTTCATGGTTCATGAAAGTTAGCCAAAAAAACAAGACAGGCTATATAAAATTTTCTAATCATGTGATATAAATTGTTTAATTTGTACTTCATGAAGGTTGGAGATAAAATAACAAGATTGACACTTTAAATTGATTTTTGGAGCTTATAATAATATTAACATTTGGGTCAAATATGCTAAGACTTTGAAAGAATGTTACGTGGCCATTATGAAGAGACGAGATTAACAAACATAAATAACTTCGTGAATAAAAATTATAACAAAAGATACACCCATTAAAAACAAGTTATTATTTCAATATCACAAATATGTAGCTCAATTAATAAAAACCATAACAAAAGATTCTCTCTTTAAAAAGAAGTTAGTATTTCAGTGTCTTGATTAGGTTTTTACACACAATCTATCTAAAATAAATTAGAAAATATTAAGATTAATAAAGATGGTCCTTTAAAACAATCCAAAATTACTATAAAGTTTGAATTTATGATATGGAATGCTACTTATAATTCGACAAAGTGTAAATAGGCTTATGGAATAGACTTACCATAGTATACACATATAACATAAGACATAATGCTCTGATGATGTGTAAAGGTGAGAGAAAATGTTGTTAAAGTGCTCATAAAAGATTAGGACCTGAAATAGTTCCCTATATAGATTTTTAGATACTAGACAATATCTTGGTTAAAACCACCATGGAGGGTGTTGGTGTGTGTGATTTGCCTCATCATATCTTGGGGTTTTATCCACCTCACATGGTTAGTAATCTCGCTTAGGTGAGATCATAGTTCATTAGGTGTAATTAGGGTTTCATTTGTCATGCACGGGAGCTACACAACACTCCTATATATGTACCCTTTCTATTTTATCTATGAAAATGAGTAGACCTATTATTTTATGCATGATTTTCCTTTGTGCTTGATTTCTTGCTGATTACTTGGAGCATTCATGTCACTATTGGAGTGCAACCTCTTTGTTGTACACGAGGTTCCATATTGATCCTTGCAAAATAATCTCACATGGTATCAGAGTGATTGTTCAGAAAACATGCACTTGTTTATTCTAGTTAATTACTTCTGAATTCAATTTCAGTGCTTCTCATGCAAGTTTTTCGATCGTTTTTTGGAATCTTGATAATTGGTTTAATAGTTTGTGTTTTGGAGTATGTGTTGGTTGTATGGTTGTGCATGTGCAGTTTCAAGGACTTTCTCCGCCAAATTTAGCTAGCTGCAGCTAACTTTGGAGGGAAGCTCTTTTGAAGGTAGGTTCTATATTTTTGGTTCAACCTTCCCTATCTCTTATCCTTCCTTATTAATTCTACGTTCTATTTTACCACTGTTGCCTCTCCTCTTGATCAACTCAGTCGAGCTTCGTCTAGCTCAGTGAGCTCCTTTTTGGGCTTCCCCCTCTGTCAGCTCGCCTGGTGAGTTGGGTTCTTTGGCGAGTTGGGTTGGTTTGGTCCCTTTCCTCCCTAGAAAGTTAAGCTAATCTTGGACTAGAAAATTTGCATTCAGTTCAAATTTTTTGTAGTCAAGTCACTTGTTTGTTTTCCCTAATGATTTGAGTTCTTTACCTTCGGCAAAGTGTTGGTTGTTTGGCTCACCCTATTTGAAACATGGTTAGCTTCTTCACCTTGGCTTCATCCCTATTTAGAGTTGTGTGTTGAGCTCGATCGTTCCTGTTCTGCCTTGGCCCGTATTAGTCATGCCTCCATTAACCTTGACCCTAGTTTACAGACCCTACTCATCGCTCCTCTAGCCTTGCGATCCTTATTTCCTTGCATGTTTAGACAGATGGCTCCCGTCTTCCCTTATGCCTGACCGTTGTAAACTCTACTCTACCTCACCCTTCTAACTCAATAGTCTCAACCATGGTAATCTCGTCCCTTTGTGTTCCCTGCCCCAACCGTTCCCATTAAAACACTCCCTGTCACATTAGCCTACCATGCTCGCTCCTCGTCCCTACTACTCACTCGGTCGTTACCCTGTGACCATGCCTTGCATTTGGTTCTCGATGACCATTTTAACCACTCCGCTTTGACTAGTTCCCCTCTGAATGTTTCTCACTCCCGCCTACCACTTTGGATCACCATCCACCTATTTTATTGAGCTCCTCAATGGTTGCCGAGCTCACTCCACGTGGAGCCCCCATCTAGCTCACCCTCTTCCACCTACCATCTCGCTCCCACGAGTGAGCTATCTACCCACCTTCCCGCCTTTGCCCTCCTTTTTCTTTTTTAAACCTAAGTAATTTACCTTAGTTTTATTTCATTTTAAGTGGGGTGTTTAATTAAAAGGAAAGGGGGTGCTAAGATTAAAAGGATGTTGATTGAATTTAGAGCTTTAAATTATTTAACTTGGAGGTTTAATTAAAATTAGGTGGTTAATTTTTTAGGGGATTTAATATTAATTAGTGGTAAATTAATTATTTTTTAACGTCTTTTTAATCGAATTTTTAATCCCTTTTAATTTGTAAAATTAAATTAAATGGGGAAATTAAAAGTGTGTAAACTAGCATTATTAGACATTTTTTCCTACTAATTCATTTGTGGAGTGTGTAGTGCCCTTCCAAACATTTTTCCACCTTTCAAGAGCATTTTCTGCATCCTGGAGGTCCTCTAGACTCATTTAAAATCATTTTTGCATCCTATCACCCTTGTTATTGCTTGCGGGATAGTGATCGTGTTTGTCACAGTCTTGCAACAAGGGGGTTTTTCTTGTGACCTGAGATGTTATTTCTCACATAGGACCTTTTTTCTCCCTTCTTTTGTTCTAGCCTCATTTTTTCTTGTTTATGGTGTCGAATTGTCGCGATCACTGGAACTTGATTATGGTCTCCACACTTGTGTGTTATTACGTTGTTTACAAGGTGAGTGACCAACCGTTTCACGACGCACATTCGCACCTGATTTTAATCAACACACTAAACTATAAAGTGTTGAAATTAGGGGGTGATTATATTGTTCTGAGGTGGTTATGTTTCTTTTTTCTTTTTACATTGCTTGTTTCCTTCTCTTTGCAATGGATACTCTTTCAATTCATTTGCTCACACCATTCAACTTTTTTGAATGGAGATCAAAAAATGGTAATGAAACTAATGGGTAAAGGTTTATTTCACTTCATCATGGGAGTTGAGACTAAACCTGATGATGAGCCCAAAAAATCTAAGTGGTTGAATTGATGTGACGAAGCCTTAGGTCTTCTTCATATGTTTATTTCTCCTTACTTGCTCTTCCACATTTATTCATTCGAAACACCTGATGAAGCTTGGAAAACTTTAAACAATATGTTCAGACAACAATAAGACATAAGAGCACATGAGTTGGAAAATGAACTACTAGGATTAAATCCTAGTGACTTTAAAAACCTACATGTCTTCTCAAATTTCATCTACGCTAGATTGCTTTTAAAGGAATGTAAAGTGAAGAAGAAATATTCCTAGTTGATCTTATCAATTCTTTCTAAGTTAGGTCCAGAATACTCCATCTTCATTTTGAATTTCCATGCCATGAAAACCACTCTGGGAAGTACTTAGAAAATTCCCTCATTTGATAGTTTTTCATCCCAACTCATTCAAGAATAGGATAAATGCATTCAAATGGGGACTCTTTGATCCAAATCACATGCCCTTGTAGCAAGTACTGGTAAGAGAAAGAAAATTGAAAAGAAGAAAGAGAAAAAGGACCAACTGAAGATGGAAACAAAAACCAACCAAGCCAAAATCAAACCTAACACGAATGCTTATACTTCTAATCCCAAAGTGAAAAAGGAAAAGTGTAAGTGTTCCTATTGCAAGAAGACTAGTCATAAAGAGCATCAGTGTATGAGAAAACAAAATACTTAAGAAGAATAATAATATAGGTGTTCCTGATTCTATCAAACAAAATACTCAGAAATCTGAGTCTTCCACAACAAAGGATTCTAAATCTAAGAAGAAGAAAGGAAAGGCCCTTGTAGCTAGAGTTGTTCCTTTGTCGACATGGATTATTGATTCTGGTGCCTCACACCACATGGCCTCTTCACATGTTGAGTTCTCCAACATCAAGCCATGTGGCATGTACCAAATCACATTGGTTGTTGATACTACGGTGTCAGTTTTTTATAGTGGATCGGTAGAGATGGATGGTAGATCATTTAACCAGGTGTTGATTGTTCCTAATCTCTCTACCAATCTCCTATCGGTTTACCAAATCACTCACCTTGGTGAATTAATGTGAGTGGAATTTGGTCCAAACTTAGTGATTATTTGTGAGCTTCACTCCAACAGTATTGTGGCTAAGGGAAAGGCAAATGACTGTTTACAGTTATATAGCTTCTCCCACTTTACTTATAATTCAACCCCCACTGCCTTTCTCACTCATGAAGATGAGGTTAATAAGCTATGGCATGAGCATTTTTACCATTTTAACTATCATCACCTTGAATAATTGAGCCAAAATGAAATGGTCAATAGGTTACCACACGTCAAATTTTCTAAGGGTCTTTGTCAAGATTGTTCACTCTGGAAGCACCCCAAAGAAATTTTTGGAAAAGGAAAGTCTTGGAGAGCTACTCATCTTTTGGATCTTGTTCATAGTGACATTTCTAGCCCTTTCCCATCTCCTTTGTTTACTATTGAAGACAATGAAAAAAAATAGTAATGAAAGATAAACAAAACACAACAAACCTCCATGTAGCCTTCCAATGCAACCTCAAGGTAAGGTTGTGTGAAGGTTTGGAGCTTGTGTAACCTTGTAGAAAATTTATTGTGGGTGCTCTTGAATGACCTCCAAATGTGGATTTACCAATGTTATAAACACATTTTTAAAGCTTCCAATATGCAGATATTGGAATGCAAATTGATAGAGTAATTGTGTTGTAAATCCAAGAGGATTTATAAGAGGATGAGCATGCATTTTATAGAGACTGAATTGGTTGGAAGTTAGTTCAAATTGGTTGAATAGATAATTCTATAAATAGCATTTTAGGGGACTGAACAGTTGCAAAAGTTTAAATGCCATTTAGGGGTAGTAAATGAGTTTATTAGCAGAAGTTACATTTGGAAAGGTGGTTGTACGTGAAATTGAATTACCCCCGCCTTTCTAGGATACTAGGACATGAGTTGACTGGACTCTTGAAGTGCATTCCATGTGGAGTTTATTGGGATGATGAAGTGGAGTCCAAGTGGTTGTTATAATGTGCACACTAATTAATTAATCATTTAATTTAATAAATGATCATTAAACTAGCTAAAGGGGGACTAAGGACTACTTTAATTAATCCAAAGGGGTGCAAGTGCATGACTAATCAATTAATTAATCAGTCATAAAGGTATTAACTAGGATATACTGGGAACATGTATGAGTGATTTTGGGGTGTCTACATTTTCCCCTCTTTAAAGTGTTATTGTGAAGTAATAGTGCCTTAAAGATAGTAGATGCATGTAGAGCAATGAGAAGAAAATAATGAAACATTAGGATGCCCCTGTGAGTAGAATGATAAGGGAATGCCCCCTCAAATGGGTGGGTGGCGTAGCAAAGCAGTAGACAAAATCTTGATAGGAAGAAAACAAGGGATTGGAACAAGGATGGGAAAGGACTGTTTTCGTAGCATGAGCCTCATTTGGAGAATAAATTTAGAGAAGCCTTTTTTTTTTGTTGCACAATAGAGTTGTCACCATGATTATGAAAGAATCAAGATGGGTAACCTAGATGCGCGTAAACAAACACACATAGCAAGGAACTCTTCCAGTTTAGGAAAACATAACGAATATAAATAGTAGGTGCAGGCATCAAGGTTATAAAGAAACCAAGATGTAATCATACTACTTGCAACTGGTCCAAAAAAGTAAACATCAACAATGTAACACAAAGTCGCAAAAAGAATAAAATTAGTTATGCCCCTAATGTGTGCCATAATGATGATTAAGTAGATGTAAATGCTCCCAAGGTGGGAACAGGATCAGACTAGAAGATATGAGTAAAAAGACTCCTTACGACACTCTTGTTGGATCTGTTGTGCAAATGATCAGAAAGAAATTTCCCCAAGTGAAGTTATATCGCAAAGGAAAAACAATTTTGTGACTTTCCCTAAGAAGATTTAGATTATCATGCAAAGGAAAGAAAGTGATAGTTGTAAGATTGGAACGATCACTAAGGTAGTAAATAAAGGTGTGAATTTAGTAATATTGTGTTGAGATGTTGAAATATTCACTTCAAGGGTTTTCCAATTGTAGGATTTCTGTAACAAGTGAATGTTTGTTCAAAAAAATTGTAATCTTTGATTTTTTTGGATTTTTTGAAATATATGATTTTTTGGGATTTTTGTGAGTTTTGAAATACAAATGCAGAGAAATGCAAACAAAAATGAATACACAGTAAAAATAAAAACACCCCACAGCCTATTTAATAAATCAGGGGGAAAACACAACACGTGCAAGCGACACAAAAGACACAGAACAAGCAATGCAAAAAAACCCAATATGAATAGGAAAGACTACACCAAAGTTATATTTGAACTGAGATGCGAATAAATTTCCTACAATTGGTCTATAATAATAATAAACAAATTATGATAAAATAAAAAACTCAAAGAAGCAAAAGCATCATCACAATATTGACTAACAATATTACAACACAACTTACAATAACGGTGTCTAATAACACTCCAAATGTGTTCCACATTGAAGAACTAGACAGATATGAATGCCCCTGAGTGATAGCTTAGAATGCGAGAGGATTCTATTAGGCCAAAGAGTGGAGTGATACTTAGATACTCCAAAATATACTCTTTTCGGATCTCATTGAAGTTTGATATGTATTGGATTAAAATGTGAAATCCAAGTGTGCCCCAAGGAAAGTTATATTGTGAAAGGGTAAATGATTGTCTTAAGCATATATATACACTATGGGAACGAAAAATGATAATCAAAAGATGATCTGAAATGATCATGAGGAGCATCATCAAAAGGAAAAATTGTTGAATTGTGTTATCCAGTTGTTGAAATTTGGTCAAACATTATCTGAATGTTTTGATTTAACAGATTTATACTGTTTTTTTTATTTTTGATATTGTTTTTGTATATTTTGAACTTTTTTTTGTATTTTGTGAAACATATTTAATGTTTTTTTAATTTTTGGGTATTTTATAACTCAATAAAATGGGTGCACTGCTTGAAAGTGTGTGCAAATAATTAGAATCATTTTATTCCATTGGCAGAAATGTAGATGATAAAATGGCAAGATGTTTCATTTTGTTCGTGACTCTATGCAACTAGGAATATGTGAGGGTTCATCACCGAGATCTAAGAAGGACGTCAAAACAAAGTGAATAGTGATATAAAAGTGAAGATGATGGATGTGACGACACAAGGTGTAACAATGATCCATATGAGAAATATGTAACTCGTCTCTAGCTAGGATTATCTAATCGATTCCACTGTATAGTTTTGACTCGACTGAGATCCGTAGATGGCCTATTGATTGGAAAAATTTGGTTTAAGGAATTATTGTCTCTCTTTAACAATAGTGGCTAAATTACTTTTTGAGATGTTTTTTATTAAGCACTTTGATTCAGTTTTCATAAAGGCTTTATTTATAGATTAATTTTTGTGAAGGACCCCCTACATGTTACCCCATGTCACCGAGTAAGAGACAAGGGCTCAACATCGAAGATAAAACGTAGGTGATTAAGGGTTTCCTGTATTCCTAGTCTAATACTACTAGTGAGAAGTATGGGCCTATCACCAAAGACTATGAAGGATGAAAGGTGTAATGATTTTATAAAATTTTTGTATTTTATAATTGATTTAATTTTCCTTGTATGTTGATAGTGTTCTTGTTGGGAAAGAACATTCTACCCCCAAGTCTCATCCTCATTCAACTAGTAGGACACAATGGTTTAACATCGTAGATTGAGATGGGTGGTCAAAAAGGACTAGGTAACGAAATTTAAGCTTTATATTAAAGAGAGAGATAATTTGAAATGAGAAGTTACCATAAGTAAGCTTCGAGACAAAACTGTAGGTAAAAATATTTGAAATGGTAGAAACCATAACAAAGATGAGACACACAATTCCCAAGAGGGAAAAGGTTAACTTGTGTCATAATAGGTGAATAATGTGAATATAAGATAATGGTATGATTACGGTATCTGCCAATAGATGTAATGCTTAGTATTATTTTTACTCACTTTTTTTGTTTCTGATTCATAAACAGTGCTTTAAGGAACTATTTAATACAGAGATTTATTTTTTTAATGCGTTTTTTAAGTTTTCTAAATTCTGGAGGATGAAGATTTGAAATGGGCTCATCAAGAAAGAGGTCCATGTTTATTAAATTTAAATGGTCTTTGGGCAGACAAGGTCCAAGTCAAAGGAGTAAATCCAAAGATTTGATAAGTCCTACAATATGAGACTTGGGTGGACAAGGTACAAGTTTAAAAGAAGGATGATTAGATAAGTTTTCGATGGGATCGAAAGACCTATGTGATGTTATAAGAGGATTGTCGATGCAGAGAATATTTTGATATTCACATTCAACCATGAGTGAAAGTGTGCGAGGAAATAAGAATTGATCTCTAGATGTATACCACATATTCCTTATAGGTTGTAGAGAGCAGATACTCAATGTTGCACCTTTGAAGCTAAGAAGTAAGTTGTTTGATGGAATATTTAGAATTAAAGCTTGAAAAGGTTACATAAGGATATTCCTAGGTACATGTACCTCGTAGAGTGTATGAATGTAGATGCCTTAATAGGTAGGTAAAATTGTTAATGAGATGCCAACAAGATTGCTTATGTGAGGTAGAATGGACACAAAAGGTTGCATTATGTCAAGTGTCCAAGCTTGTCGTGGTTGTGTTTTGACAACAAGGCTAGAGATGTTAGGCATAGGAGCCAGAATGTAAATAATAGAATCAAGCTCAAAATTTCTTCATGATGGACCCTCTTCTATTATGTCAAGTGTTGAAAGGGAGTCTTGGAGAAAGGTTAAGATCTCGTTAGGTGTTACAAGATTGTTATTCGAAACAAGTTCAATGTTTGTTTGGGAAAACAGAAGAAAATTCAGAGAAGAAATAGATTGGTTTGAAGGGAGAGATACTTTACCTTCATCATGATCTCATGGAATGTCAGTATGGACAAAAGTGGGGAAAATATTTAACTCTTCATCTGAATTTGTGGAAGTTGACGTGTCACTGGTCACAAGAGTTCATTGTCGAGCTCTATGGAGATGGCTTCATCATCAATTAAGTCTTGAACATAACGACGAAGAGGTGTATAATTATCAGTAGAATGGCCATCCATGTGATGGTATTCACAATATTCATATGCATTGTATGACGTACGATTGGGTTCCCCATTATAAAAGGGTCTTGTAGTCTGTTGAGGCCCAGGCATATTTTAACAAATGGTCTAAGGACAATGATTTGATAGAAGTTGTAAATGCCGAGAGATAGAGCGGCTGTAAGTATTATCACTTTCAAACAATATTTTTTGTTCATTTGAAGTTTTCTTATTTTATTAATATGTTGAATTGACAATTTTTTTCCTGTAGTTGAATTATGAAAATTTGAAGATTCAAGCAAAGGTTTTCCAAGTTCACTTGAAAACTGTGAAGAAAAGTTTATCTGTAGTAAATAATTTGAAGGAAAATATTGTTTTGGTTAATAAACAAAACAATACACTGAATCGGATAACTAAAGAGCATGGCTTCGATCCTGAAATTTTATTCAAAACCAAGGTAGTTGCTGATCCAAATTTGTTATCCCATGGAGATGCGAAAAAACAAGAAGAAATAATTTTAAAGAATCTAGACAGTGTTGCGGAAGATCTCATAAGTTCTGGGATTATTTATTATCATTGGGGAAAGGGGAACAAGTGCAGAGAAGCCATTAGGGAAAGGAGTACAGGAGTGGAAAGGGGTACAGAAAAATTGAGGGTTGAAAATTTTCATTATTGAGTGTGGAAACTTGAAAAATAGAATCTATATTTAAAAATTTGAAACATTGAATGTGATGGTCATGGCATTTGAATTTTATTATTTGGATTTGAAAGTTGAAACTTGAATTTGATAGCCTTTGAAAGTTTGAAATACTTTATAATCTTTAATTTTATAACTTCCTATATATTATGTATAGAATTTCTAGATTGTATATGGTGTTTATGTATCTTCTCTACTTGTACGTTGTAATGATGATTGCATTAGATATGGATGGTGACATTGCAATAGAATCATAGTCTCATAGATATTGATTATCATGAATTGTATGTGGACCTAGATTTAGCTTCAAGCATGATCATGGAATCTGGATGATGATAATGGATAATTGTTTTAAGAAAATTTGGAATGTAGTACGATAGAGACATTTAAACGTTCTCAAAATCTACTTCTCTATACTTGTAATGATATGATTACATTAGAATGGATATATAATTGTATAATGGATCATGGATTATGAATTGTATAATATGGAAAAATCTTCCTCTTTGTAAAATTCGATTGTGTGATTTTATCCCACAAAGTTTTAAAAAATAAATTAAACATAATTGTAAAAAATCAAGAAATGTCATATGGTAGGGTTTAAGTTACCTCTAGTGTTTTAGATGGCTATGAAATCATCCTTCGTAGTGTGCTAGATCTTTGATTTAAGAAAACTCAACATGAGAAATGGATTAGTAGATAGATGGGTGTGTTTCCTGACATTGTCAGTCCCGAGAAGTATGAGCTTCCTCGGATGGATGTCAACCCAGGTTTTCAAAAAAAAAAGATGAAATAATTGTATTTAAATAAATGTAAATATATGTACCTGTAACATCTTTAATGATAACAAGAGATGAAACAAAATTTAAGGTGACAAACAATAAAAGTAAGGTGAAGGAGATACCTATTTAAAGTTGAAACAATCCATTATCAATAGCTTCTTCAAAATCGATGTTCTCTTCTATAGAGTGTGATGATGCGCCAATTCTACTCTCATCGTTGGGAACAGTTGTACTTGTAGTTGTATTATTCACACCTCTTATTTTGTAAAGGGAATTCTAATGTGCAATTGCTCTATCAAAAGGAAAGGTTTCCATGGAGTAGCGAGATACATAACACCTCATGCAACTTTCCATATTTGTATCCAACCTATTTCTCAGTTTTGATTTTATAAATGATAAAGCACTGAAAACCCTTTCATCCTCCACACACCCCAAAATCGTATGTTTGGTATAACTCATATAATCTGAAATATTCACTGATGTCTTCTTATAAGATAGAACTTTGATAGATTCCTCGCCACAGCCTTGTAATAGCACCACTTTCAAAAGGTTTGTCTAAATTTTTATATTGGTTCCTCATTGTTGTTACAAAATTTGTTGATTGAAACTTTAATAAATCAGCATTCAGTATATCTTTGATTTCCATACCCTTGAACTCTGAAATCTTTGTGAAATGTTCCATTATTGTTCCCATGGATTTATGGAAACACTTTCTTACAAAGTCTGCATGACCACCTTCAGTATTCCAAAAATTAGGATGCATCACACCCATTGCTTCAAGAATTTTAACTTTGGAGAAACGTTTTCTAATTTTTGATGATAAGGATTCTAAAAATTTTTTAAGCTTTATTCTTATTTCAACTATAACAGACTCAAAGAGATTACGTTTCACAGGAACATCTTCTCATATTGATCCTGTAATATCTTGACGTTTTTTGCAAAATGTGTAGTGGTATGTCCCTCCCATTAACTATGATGTAGAGGTGATCATGGATATTAAATCTTAAATAGTTATTGGGATTTTTAAGATCTAATAAATCTTTCCAATTCTCAAAAACATGTGTATTAAAACTATCTTGGGAACAATACAAGATATCAAAACTTTGACATACCATTTTTCTCATCCATATAAAATCCACAATATAGATTAATCTCCCTTGTGTATGCTTCATTTGTGTATTGATCTCCTGCAACATTAGAAGAATACCAACTAATGTAAGCAATGTCTCCAAATCAGTTAAACAGAACAATAATTCCCTTGCCCTATCAACTTCATGATGATATTTTTGCATGAAACCAACCAACGAAGGATACTCCTCATGAACTCTACATGCAGATTCATACAAAGAGATCCATCTAGTCTCAACATCTTTCAGAATTTTTTTGCCATGTGTAATTCCAATTAGTGAATTTCTGGAACTCAAGAAATCACTTTGGGCTACTTGCCATATAGGCATGAAGTTCTCTTATAAGATCTTCTAATTTAGAAACATTTTCGTAGTTGTTTACCATTTTATACACTAAATTCATTATGTGAGCCATACAGTGAATTGGTAGCATATATGGGGCCACTGTTCTTTGTAATCTAACACACATCCCTGTTCAATGACCCTACATGACAGATGTACCATCTACTCCGATGCATACCAACTTCGTAGAAATTTCATAATCAGTCATTCCAGCAATATCTTTCAAATGAGAAACAACTATTTTATGTAGGTTTTCGACATTACAGTTTTCAACCATTTTCATAACACCCAGTAGATGAGGTGTCCTTATATGATTTTCTAAAGTATAGACGTGGATACATACCCATGTAGTGTTGTCGACTATTGTCACTTCATCAATTGAAAGGATATAAACTTTGGTTGTTTTACATTCTCTTTTAAATCTTCCTTCTCTATCATTGAAAGGCATTTTTCCATTTCCCACCCACTAATTTCATACCAATGAGACTGAGGTACCTTTGGCATTCCATTATATTGATACAAAACTTTGAAATCAAGGAAATCTGAAATCGGTCTTCCTTTCTTCAGTATGTGAAATAAAGTAGAGAACTATATGAGTTTTGCATGTAGATTTGTTTGATTCATCTTACCAATTTGCGATGTGATCGTTCCTCCCTTTTCCATGAGATGTCTACATTTTTTCTACTCTGCTTCATAATCTATTGTGTATTTAACATGCATGCATTATTTTTCAATTTTCCACCAGTGTGTTTTGATTTTCTTGTCATCCACCCCCATTACAGTCAAATATTGTTTTCCACAATGTTTTTCTATAGTGTCCAGCTTCATTTACATTTTTTGTTGCTTTCCCCAATTTCCACATACATATTGTACATGTACATTCAGATGGGATCTCTTCTAAATTATATGATTGTACAGGTTTGATAAATGGAAATTTGGTAGCCCAATCAAACTTGTATGTCCTACCAATGGTCCACATTCTTGTTCATTTTCAATGTTTTACTTTTTTGAGTAGAATTTTGAGCAATATCACAATCCCCTAGTTTCCTCTTTCGTGAACCAAAATTTGAATTTGATTTATGTGTTCCATTTTGCTGAGTATTTGTATGTGTGATATTTGTATGCACTCCTAGTTGTACCCCAATAGGAAGAATATCTTCGGGATCTGGCATCTCAAGAGTTATATCTTCAAGATCTGGCATATTATCGTAGGTGTCATTTGTTTGATACTATGCAGAATACATGTCCATCTCAATATTACCTTCCACACAGTCAGTATTCTGATTCATTCTAGTGGCAGCTATATGGTTGTTGGTAGTTGCAATATCTGTATTAGCATATTTTCCAAAATACTTGAACATAGACTTCTGAGATTTCTTAATTACTTTTAGGGTCTTCACATTTTGAGGACTAGCACCTTCCATTATTCTGAACAGAGTCTTGTGTCATCAAAAGAACCAAGTTGTGCTTTAGAGAAAAAATTCTTTTTGTGTGTTTGTAATACCTCCTTGTCGCGTGTCAACAACTAACCCCCTTGTCGCGCGTCTAAAATACCTCCTTGTCACACGTCAACTATATCCCTGTCGCACGTGTCAACTATATCCATGTTGCATGTCAACTATATCATTGTTGTGCATGTCAACAACCAACCCCTTTTCATGCCTCAACTATGCATCAACTACCCCTGTCATGCATCAACATCACGTCAACTATATCCCTGTTACACGTCAACAGCTAAACCCTTGTCGCGCATCTGTAATACCTATGCCTTGTCACATGTCAACAACAAAACCTCTGTGTCGTGTGTCTGCAACACCCCTTTGTCATGCGTCAAATATATCTTTGTCCTACATCAACAACTAACCCCCTTGTCGTGTGTCTGCAATGCCTCCTTGTCATGCATGTCAACAAATATCATATGTCACCCGAATCTAAACTACTAACAAGATAACAACAATTTCTAGTGCTCTAGAGTATGAGAGTTCATGGTATTGGTAAGCTACTAGTGTTAGTACCGTAGTATACTACCCGGAAAAATCACCTAGGTTTTTATAGGAGATGTTTTCAAATGTAGGTGAAGCTGACCCCAAAAAATATATAATGTAAATTTTAGGTGAACAGGACATCTACCCGCTCTGAAAAAAATCACCTTTTTCAAATTTTCCTAAAATGAAATTTTCACCATATTACGAATATTCGCCACTAAAATTATCCCTGCATTTATGAGTTCAAATCCAATAAATGGGTAAATGGCATGTTCTCTACTAAACAAACTTTAATACTTCCACCTAAGAGAGGCTATAATAAATCCCAAAAAAAATACTTTTGTTAAACTCCTTGGTTTGTTTTTTAAGTGTGGATTTACATTTACAAGTCAGTTGATTATAGTTAGAATCCCACAAATGAGAAAATTGCGTATTTTATACCTATATCAAACAAGCTCGAAAACATATGCTTACGAGAGGCTACATGAAATCAAATATTTGTATATTCCTTGCCAAACACCCCAATTTGGAGTTTTACTGTGGATTTACATTTACAAGCCGATTGATCAAAGTTCAAATCCCATAAATGTGTTAATTTTGGGTTAGTTAATTCTAGTCTATGTGTTTTTAAAAACTTGAATCTAAATTATCTTATAATTTATCAAGATCACCTAATTGTAGTACCCTAAATATGGTTTGGGAACTTGGCAATGACACTTTTGTACTTATCTTGATTTATATTCTATCTATACATTGTTGACCAATTTTAGTCACCTTTTCACTCTTATTGCACCCTCTTAACCACTAATTAACATACCTTCTCTAGTTCAACTTACCAGAAATCATCTCCATTAAACATCTATAAAAACTCTTCCATGTCATAATTTGGATTTTTTTCACTCCACGGACATGGTTTTAGATCATGGACAATATTGTCCCCGGATTTCCTAAAGGTCATGAACCTGTCCTCCCAACTACTAATTATAACAAATTCAAATGGGTAACTTGGCTTAGTCGGCTTATGCGAGATCTTAGGGTTGGTCAAATAGAAAATCTAACAAAGGTCACTAAATAATACAAATATACCCTAACCTCTTAGGGGTACTTGACACTTATCTTAGAAAGTGTGGGGAACTATTATACTACTTAAAGAACATCATCTATACACATTTGAAGATAACCAATCATGTCCTAGATAACACATACTAAGCTTAACTTTGAAGCACAATGTCCAAAGTGAATGTTGACAATTGTTAGGGTTGAATCAAAGGCTCATTCTCTATTATATAATTTTATAGCTCATCATAAGATTGGTAGAACTACATATGGCTTGATCCCTCTTCAGAGTAGTGGTATGTAGTTAATGTAGGGTGTGGTGAGGTTTCTCATCCCAATCATGCTAACCCCTTTTACGAGTTTGATCAAAGGAGAGAATATATGATTTTGTATCAAATCATAAGGTTCAAAATTCATAAAGTAAATATAAAAGGTGAGCAGGCACAAAGACATGAGGACAGGTTTGTAGTCCTCTGTGAGATTGTTCTGCAAGGATCAATATAGAACCTCGTGCACATCGAATAGGTTGCACACCAATGGTGATGTGAACACTCCAAGTAATCAACAATAAATCAAACATGGGAAAATCATGCATGAAAGAATGGGTCTACTCATTCTCATAGATAAAATAGAAAGGATACATATATATGAGTGTTATGTGACTCTCGTGCATGACACATGAAACCCTAATTACACATGATGACTTATGATCTCACCTAAGTGAGATGACTAATCATGTGATGTGGGCAAGACCTTGAGAGATGACGAGGTAAGTCACACACACCAAAACCCCCCCTTCATTTAAGTTGAGGTAGAGGTCATGGCAAGTTAGAGAAGAAAGAGAACTCCCCTAGAAAACTAAGAAAGTTGTGACATATGGGTCCCAGAAACTAAAGGCCTGATAAGGTACCCATGTACAAACAACATCTCTCTGGAAAGGAAGAAGAGGTGAAGAGGACCAGAAAGCCCAAAGAAGATGGGTGACTACAAAGGACCTCACCCCAAGAAGAGACTACAAGTGAAGAAAATTCACCTCAGTGAAGGGCTTGGTGAAAACATCAGCAACCTGATCAGAAGTCTAACAATATTACAATTCGATGATTTTGCCATGAATCATCTTCTGAATGAAGTGTATATGGATCTCAATGTGCTTCATCCATTGATGTTGAACCATATTTTGACAAATTGAGATGGTGCTCATGTTGTTGCATTAGATGATAGTACGCTACCAAAAGTGAATATCGAACTCTGTCAAGATTCCTTACAACCAAACAACTTTTTTGGCAGTGTTAACTAATCCTTTGTACTCTATCTCTCAGATGATATGAAAATTGCATTCTACTTCGTGCTAGACCAACTAACATGACCCCAACCAAGAGAGAAATTTTAGCCTGAGGTAGATTTTTGATGATCTAGATCACCCGTCTAATCAAAGTTAGTAAAACCAACCAAATCAATCTTTGTCCCACCTAAATAATGAATTCCATCTGTATAAATGCCACGAACATAGTGAAGGATCCTCTTCATTGCTCTCCAATGCAACTCATAGGGCTCTTGCATAATTCTAGACATGATCCCAACAACATATGAATGATCTGGATGAGTGTGATTCAGGTAAATCAAGCTCCCCACCTGATTTAACAAAAAATAGTTCTATTATTATTAAATTTAATTTTAGAGTCACTACTATGATAATATACAACTGAATACAAATGTTAAGAACTCTAAAGATGCAACCACGTAAGAAAATAGGAGAGATAAGGTATTTATCTGATTTTCACTTATCCTAGAACATATCTGAACTGGGGCAACTGATGAACAAGCTATGCAAAGTGTCAGAAATACTTGATATAAATTCTAGAAGCTATGGACAGAGTTGGACACAGAGGCCTAGGTGCCAGAGACCACTCCTAGGCACCGGTAATTGTGAAAATGCTTAGAATTTGATTTTTCCCAATATCGCTAGGGTTTTGCACTTATTAGTTGTTGGTCACCTGATATTCGTTCTTGGATTGCTAACGTACCTGTAACCTACAACAAAAAACCTAGCTACCTACACAAGCTCACAAACACGTCAAATTGGAATGAAAAATGTAATATGTGAACTCAGACTGACCTCGACAGTCATCTGAAGGATGAACTTATGACCGAAGGTTACACTATATTCCAGACTCTGTGTAGTTCTTTGTGCTTGTGTGTGAAATAGTGTTCTTAGGTTTCCCTCATGCCAATTATGCCAAGATAACAAGATAAAGCTAGATAAAATGAAAATTTGTGAGATGGAATTCAACACTTCCCTTTCCTATGTAATGTATGCATAGATAAACAACCCAAAAATGCAGTCCCTTTGATAGTATGTAGATATTATTTCCCTTTAGAATTTCCCACCCATATAATAGTATGTATGTTGTGTATATATAGGGATCTCTTCTTTGAATTTCGACACTAGTGACATGACATGTCGACTATGACCTCGGGCTAAGGATACGAAAACTAGAAAGGCCGACCACAAATGTCAAAATAAGTGAAAATAACAAAGAGGACAAGAGTGCCTAGAATGGACAGGACCACCTAGGCACTACTGTCTAGAATGGGCATTAGTGTTTAGGAATAAATGACGTCAAATGTGAAAATACTGATAGACAGGGATCCCTGTGACCCGACCAAAACTGGGTGTATCAATGACAAATGTAAGAGAGGAAGATGATAGGAATCAAGCCAAACAAGTGGATGGACTAGGGAGTGTGTCACATGTGAATACTTTTCTTACTCAAGATCCATGCATATAACAACAAACTAACGGTATAATAAAATAGTAATGTGTGCATGATTTTGTGTTTATATTCCCCCCCTTTATGTTACTTGAATGAAATTCAAGTAGTGTAAAGGAAGGAAAGGAACATACCTAAGAGAATTCCGGAGAAGCCGAATTACAAAGGTGCACGTAGAATGTAAGAACTCATAGCATGGAAAACCATAGATCAATGTGTTGACCCATGTGGCGTAAATAGAGATGAAAAACCATTGTAAGGAGCACTTGGGGAAATGTTGAGATGATTTGTAGATTTTGGAGATTATGATTGTTGCCAATGGAGATTAAAGAGGTAGGGAATTTAGGTCATCTAGGAGTGATAATAACTTATGATGTGATGTAGCTCCCAAGTTAGGTCGTATGGGAGAAATAGTAAAGTATGCTATGTTGTACCAATTGATTGATTTGATTTGAATGATAGAAGATTACTTTGAGCTAGTAAATTACTCATGGAGAGGCTTTCCATGTTTTGCCCCCAGATTAGGTCATTAGGGGGAATAGATTTGAATCAGTAGAAAGTATTTGAGTGTTACATGTAGAGTGATTTTGTTCCTTTGTTCGAATAAAATGAGAGAAAAAGATTATAATGATGATGCGATAAGAGTCTAGACACTAAATCACATACTTTGGGTACATTTATAGGTCCTAGTCATATACTACTATTCATATGATTCCCAAGTGACAAAACTAGCAATTAACGATTGTCTTTGGCCTCTTTGTCTTTGTTTATGTCTTCTTCTTGGCATTTTATACCCTATCGCCCAGTCGATGCTTCACTAGTTCATCTTTTATCACTCTGAACACCAACGCTCAGATAGGATGCCATCACCCAGGTGCCCCCATCCTTCTAGGCAGCACCAACCTCTTTGTATCTTGCTTGCCTCTTTTAGGCATCTTTTGGGCACCTTGTTTTCTTATGGGTCAGCTTTTTAGTTGTTAATTATGAAATTCAAACAAGGGAATCATATAAATACAAAGATATGTGACCATAATAAAGGACCAAGCTCTAAGCATCTGCTAATATCACCTAAGGGTGCATCTAAAGGTATTTCAATAACATCAAAGAATCCATCTAGCTTCATTTAAGGGACACAGGACTACATTATTCTGCATGCACTTCATAGGAGGGGAGGTTCATTTTGACATCCACATATCTATTTAAATCGCTACATCTAGATATTGCTCACTATTCAAGTGCATCTTGCATAAGAACCACCTAAGGCATGACTCTTGCACACACACATGCAGAACTACATGGAGTCTAAAATGTAGTGCAATGCTTAGTCATAAGTTCACTCTTTCGGGTGACTGTCTGGGGTTAGTCTGAACTCCCCATTTGTATATTTAAATTTTTAGGATTTGATGTGTTTTGGGGTTTTGTAGGAGGTGCTCTTTGTCTTTGTAGGTTACAGGTGAACTTGGTGATCTATCCAATGTGACACTATAGGCGATCAATCAAATAACGATTAGGGAAAACTATCTTAGTGGCAAACTACATAAGATTTCACTTTCTAAGCATTCTATGCATAGTCACAGGCTCCTCAGATAGTAGGTCTACAATTCCTAGGTTCCCTTGACCCATTCCAGGAGCCCCATTCCTGACATTTTTGATAGTTATGTGATTTTTCTGAATTTTTGGTTGTGACATAACCCCTCCTTTTGTTTCAACAGTTTTCCATCTCAGTACATACTTTGAGGATTTATTGCAAAGTCTAGCTAAGTATTTTATTCCCTTCTCTTGCGCCTAAGGTTTCAATTTTAGCTAGTTTATTTCTTACGTCATATCTATAATTCATTTCTTATTATTTTGTTTTGAATTTGCAATTAGGATTTCACAAATTCCATATATTTATTAAATCATTTGGTGAACCCAACACATTCAAACACTCTTAGATCTTCATTTTTCTCATTCTATCCAATCTTCTTTCATGGATTCTCAAGGTTCGTCAAATATCTTTACATGAAATTACTTCAAATGCATACACCCTGAAAAGATATTATTGCAAAAAGTTGTTCACAGACATTTTCCTTCCTCTAGATATATACTACCCACTCAAATGAATGTTCCATTTTAAATTGTCTCTTCTGACGACCCTATCTCTTCGTAATCCTCCATTCCACTCAACCAATTTGTAGAGTCAATTCAAGCTCTTCATTCTTTATTTCAAGATAAATTTCAGGCTATGGAATCCATGATTACATCTCTTAAATATAAAATCCAACATCTTAAGGACACTTCTCAGGCTCATGCTTGTTCTTCTTCTACATCTCATCCCTATTCTATGTCTTCTACATGTGTTCATATCAGTGAACTCAAAGTCTTACTGCTCCCCATGCCTCTAAAGTTTGATCTCAATACTTACCAATAATATAATCTTCTGTAACTCCTCACACATCAATTAATCATCTTGTCATCTACTCATTATTATCCTCTTTATTTGCTTGAAAAATATCAAGGTTGTCCATATTGCAATTACCATCGAATCAATGAACATACTGACAAATTAAGCACCTCAAGTATTATGGTCTTATCTCATTTGCTACATAAAATAATGCTACATGCTCATCTTTAATTGCTACATCTCATTGGGTTCCTAAATCTAATTCATCTATGCCTAATGAGCATCATGCCATCAATTCTAATGTTTCTTCTTCCATCACTCAAGTACTACCTATGCAATCCACTCAAACTAAGCAATCACCTCTCAAAATCAATCTAACAGCTCCTACTCTCAAGTCTTCTACCACATCACCAAGTAAAACTATGCAACCACCTTTCAAAATCAGTCCACCCTCTTCTCCTATCGAATCTTTTGCAACATCATCAATCCCACATAAGCTCCAACCAATAACTTTTTTCAAAGCAACTACTCCTAATGATGGTCAGGACACATTTCAAACTCTGCCACCATTGCATAGTCCTATTGTTGCTTCTGCCTACCATTGTGTTGTTTCTCTCTCTTATCGTGACACAGATAATGCTATCCCACAATGACATTGTACCTCTTACATCACTCCATAGATCTCCATAATCATACACTTGGGACACATCATGCTTACTCGTTCACTACCTTGTTACGCACTCTTTTGATAGTAGTCTCACACTTCTAATATTGAGGGCCCACTACATTCATGAACCTTACATAATACACATGACACATTACACACCTGGTGCATTCATGACACATCTTTCTAGTGCACATGTCATCACAACATACTACCCGATGATGCACTCTAGTTCCGCTAAGTTTCATACTTAACTACTAAGGGTCATACCATATGAAATAAACCTTACCACTTCTCACTAACTCTATACACTGTATACACCATCAATATATCTTTCTAGTGCATCAATTTTCAAACAATTTCTTGATGATGCACTCTTTTTCTATGGTTTATTCTTGACTGTTGAGGGGTCATTTTATAAATGAACCTCATTTCATACATATTCATTCACATTCACTTGGGGGGCATGTTGTTCCTATGTCACACTCACTTTGCATTCCATTCCATTCACATTCACAGCATACTGCATATCTTAGTTACACAGTTGCTCTTGGTTACTTATACTCACATGTTGCACTTTACTTACTATGCTAGATCAGATACTATCGTATGTCATTATCTTTTCTATACACACATGTGCATGTTCACTTGCCTTCTAGTTGTGAATTCAAGACTTTATACAAATCTATTAAACGTGTGACATAAATGCTTGACACTATACCTCTTACCAATCCCACAACGACTCCTAGGGGCATCTACCTTCGCACACATCTACATGTGTCTATTTTTTCATTACTTTATGTTATTTTCTATTCTTACTAGCAAAATATGCTATATTGGATCATACACGCTGTGACATACTTTCTATATTTCTAACATGCTAATGGGTGCATTCATGTGTAGCAGTTTTTCTTACAGGAACTATTTGCCACCATGGTTATCTGTTACACTTTGCTTGTCTACTGTTTGTCATTGTTTACCATTGTTTTCCATTGTTTTTAGGTATTTTCCCTTTGTCTTGTGTGCGTATTTTATGCTTTGGACTGCATTGCAGCCCATGATTTTTTTATGCAACATTGTGAGCAATGTCCCATGTTTGAAACCCTACTTTTCATAGTCTATACTATCTTCTTGCTATTGCCAGATTATACTTTTGTATTCTATATGAGTATTCCTGACTTGTTTGCACTAACACATGTTTTTAGCCACTTTTTTTACATGTGCCTTGGTTTCTACCAAGCACATTTCATCCCCTGCAGGGTATCAGTCACAAATTAGCGCACTTTCAAGTCCCCTCCTTTGGGTTGCATCCTACTAGACAACAGTTACATGAACCCCAAATGAGGGAGGGCCATACATTGGGTGAATAAATCACCCCAATTAGTAGTAAAAAGTTCACAGTTATAGCACAACATACATTTGATATACGAACAAAACAGTATTTAGTCTTAGAAATGGCCAATAATATGACTTGGGTCTTTAGCACAACACAAACACCAGTGCCCAGATACAGACAAGAGTGCCTAGGTTCCCTTGACCCTTCCTGGGAGCCTATTACTAAGGGGGTAGTTACAAATTTTTTCTTATATTTGCATAGTTTTCTAGTAGTTTACACAACGGTTTTCATAAATACAGGCACAATCCCTCCAGCAAACAACATGCATGATTATCTCTCTTTTTCTATTTATGCATTGGATCAAACTGGATCAAAATAAAACAAAGCAGGATCACACTATTTGTAGTGGTGTATAATTTTTTGGGAAGTAAGTCAAATGTTAGAGAATAACTCCATACATTTCTCCCTAACACTTCTTCTATTGTGGCGTGAGATTGCCCAAACAAAAATTTCTTAGCACTTGAGATCACCCAAAAAACTCACCCAAAAACATCATTCTTATATAGCATTTTAGGACACTTTATATCCTTCTCACTCATACGCGGATCAGCTGCACATATTCCTTTTCACTACTTTTTACACAATTTTTACACACTAATTTTACATAATTGGATTAAAATTTTCAGATACACATATTTGACTACTCTTTTGCTCTTCTCTCTTGTACAGGTCCATCCTTATGGGAAGTAGAAATCACATCATCAAACACATAAAGTGAAAATGCCAACATAGGTACAATATGACACAACACATACATGCTTTCATCCATAGGGTCTACTTCCTCTTCTCTAGCTTATCCACACTTCATTTTTTATCACTCAAAAAGCTTTTTCTTGTCTCCTTAACATGCTTTCTCCATTGCTCTACATGGGTACTGAGGTACACATCTCTTATATAATTTCTGTTATCGAGTATTCACTCAACAATATAAAGTGGGGGAAAATTTAGACACTAAATCATGCAACTTTTGGTACATTTCTAGGTCCTAATCACATAATATTATTCATATGATTCATAAGCAAGAAAACTAGTAATTGACATCTTGTTTTTGGCCTCTTTTTATTTCTTCTCGTGTCTTCTATCTGTGGCCTCTTATAAACCTCAATGCTCGGCTGATACTTCAATGGTTCATCTTCTTTATCTTCCTTGGCTTTGGACACTAGTGCCTAGCCAGGACGTCAGCGCCCAAGTGCCCCTCGTCCCCTCTGTGTGCCCCCGACCTATTTGTATCTTGCTTGCCTATTTTGGGATTCTTTCATATTTTGGGTATCTATTTTGCTTATGGGTCAGTCCTTTTAGATGTCAATTGATGAATTTCAAACAAGGGAATCATATAAATACAAAGCTATGTGACCATAATAAAGGACCAATCTCTAAGCATATATTACTACCACCTAAGGTTGCATCTAAAGGTATTTCAAGAGCATCAAATAATCCATCTAGATTCATTCAAGAGACAAGGGACTGCATTCTTCTGCATGCACTTCATAGAAGGGAAAGTTCATTTTGACAACCACACATCTATTTACATTGCTACATCTAGTTATTGCTCACTATTCAAGTGCGTCTGACACAAGAGCCACTTAGGGCACAATTCTTCACACACACACACACACACACACACACACACACACACACAGAACAACATGGAGTCTGAGATGTAGTATATTGCTCGGTTGAAATCTCACTCTGTCAGGTGAATTTCGGGGTCAATATGACTCCCCATTTTCATCTTTTTATTTTTAGTATTTGATGTGTTTTGGGGTTTTACAGGTGTTCTTTCTCTTTGCAAGTTACAAGTGAATCATGCGGGTATAGTGTGACACATAGGCGATCAACAACTAAGGGAAATGACATAGAAACAACATAAAAGAAATCACTTTCTGACCATTTTCATAGTCACGAGTGTCTAGCAGAGGTCTATAGTGTCCAGGCACCCCAGTCCCGGCATTTCTGACAGTTCTACATTTTTTCATGTGTGGTTATGACATATTCCTCCTCCTATTCAATAGTTTTCCAGCTTGACATACTTCAATTTTTTATTGTGGAATTAACTAATCATTCTTTCCCTTCTCTTGCACTGAGGTTTTCAACTTCATCTAGCTTATTGCTTACGTCAGATATGTACTTCATTGCTTATTATTTCATTGTGACTCTATAATTAGGATTTCACAAATTCCAATATTTTTTAAATTAAAGAGTATTGATTAACTGTATAGTATCCTGAGAGGGCTCATAAGGTGATCCTAATTGTATGCCCCCCTTTTGACAAAAGGGGGAGGGTTGAAGAAACGAGTACTGAACCGAAAGTAAAGATAAAAGTGAACATGAGGTAACATAGAATGTATTATGATAATGTGTGTAGATTGATGAGTATGTGTACCAAATTTGAATATAGTATTGTGTAATGCATATATTACGATGATAGAAGAAATGTTGATCCAAAGGGTGCAAACAAGGAATAAAATGGAGTA
This sequence comes from Taxus chinensis, assembly GCA_019776745.2. Classification (NCBI taxonomy): domain Eukaryota; kingdom Viridiplantae; phylum Streptophyta; class Pinopsida; order Cupressales; family Taxaceae; genus Taxus; species Taxus chinensis. The sequence continues at coordinate 224,009,773 of CM034151.1, read as the reverse complement.
ACGAGGATTAAGATATGAGAGAAACTATGTGTCATGTATTAGGTGAAAAAATGATTATAAATAGTAACTATAGTATGTGGAAAATTGGAAATTGTTAACTATAGGAATAGTGAATAGTAATTTCATTTATACCGTGTGTGAGTGAAAATTAGAGCCCTAAGTTGTGAGGATGCCACATGTTAGAGAAGCAAGATTGATGAGGTTCGAGGGAGTAGCAGCACAGACAACCGATGCGTTGGCGAGTATGGTTATTTTTGAAAAATGTGGTGAAATTTGCTCATTTTTGTCAATTTTTGTAATATTTGAACTTTTGTATTTTTGTATGTTTTTTACCTAGGCAGGAGTGGCTATGGAGTTTATGTCCTTTAGGATGCTAGTGCCCAGTTCCAGGTGTTGGTGACCTATTTTTGGGTGCCTGTGACCTTCTCCTAGGCACTAACATCCTAAAATAGGGTTTTGAGAGCACAATGTATATTATTGGTAGTTTGGTTGATTCATGCACTATGATTAGCTAGTTTTGAATATGTATGAAGCACTAATGTCAGTATTTTGGTTTTTTTTATTGTGTTGCAAAGGGATATATGCTTGAGAGAGTTCTACGAGGGTCGTCATTTGAGTACTTTTCTTACTTTGGGGTTATCTAATGTCGAGTGTGATATACTATACCATGCTAGCCTATGACACATAGTTAGGTTGGGGGAGATTCCCCATAATATGCCTATGTTGACAACACTATGTGAGAGATGGTGTGATAATACATGTACCTTCTAGTTGCCTTCTGGTGAGATGACAGTGATCCTAGAGGATGTTTATCAGATATTGCTACTACTAGTTGTGGGAGAGAGAGTGCAGGTTATGAGTATAGTGGATGCCCAGAGATAGATGAGAGTAGTGAGGTGATAATTTACTGGGACACGAGCATAGACAAGGACCCATACCAGTCTAGATGTTATAGTCAGATCGAGTGTTTTGCAATTGTAGAAGTTCATCGTAGTGATTCTAGCATCATCGGTGGTAGTAGAGGGTGGTGGAGTGGGTATATTATATAAGATGCATGATATTTGTTGCCATATAGAGGAGGATGGGATGATATATGCCTGGACATGATGTATGTTGGCCCATTTGTACAGATATTTGTATACATTCACATAGGAGGATCATGGGGGTAGACTAGGAGCCACTACTTTGTTACATGTATGGGCATATGAGCACATTCCTATATTGAGGCCACTCATCGGGCCACGAGATGATTGGGCAATGCTCAAGATATTTACAGTGAGGTGGAAAAACACTCATAATAGGAGACTAGACACAACCACCTATAGGTCTATGCTCAATCGAATGGGGTAAGGGGCCAATATATGGAGGCCATATAGAGACTATGGTGGTTAGTTGGAGGATGGAGTAGATTTATGGTGCATTTGATGCACCATGTGGTTGGAGGATTGATTTCAAGGAGTTCCAGAGTTATTCTTGGTAGAGCATGTATTGAAGCAATTTAGTATGGCTTAGGATGTGCTTCCAAAGCCATATGTATGGGTGAGATCCACTAGAGTGTTGAGGCAACCGTGAGTGAGGCTAGGTCCTACAAAAGCACAACTAGTGCCCCCTGGTTTAGATGAGGCTGATGCAGCCATATGGCCGACACCGATGGATGATACGGGATGTATCCAGACCTATAGTGAATGGTGGGCATCACATCAATAGGTGTTATTATTTCCATTTTTCGTAGATGCAGCAGGTGGACCACCGATTGAAGGAGTAGAGGGACAGATACCTACCCCTAATACAGATAGCATAACAATAGTACTATCAGAGCGTGAGTATTATTTGTTGTGATTTGTTGATTATTATTTGGTTGTCGTAAATGTGTAGTAACTAATATAATGTTGTATGGTTATAGGTGATATGTATTGGTCGTTGATTGTGGATTCATATATACGCACACTGACGTGGAATGTAACCCCAGATGTACTCGTGAAAGGCAACATGCTAAAGAGATTGGATGTGATTGTGGGTGAGTATGCGCATTTGTTTGGGCCAATGGATATAGCAGTAGCCACATATACTATACTATTGAATGAGCATGATGAGGCTCGCGTAGAGCTTGACCGAGCAAGATAGGCCGTAGGAGGCGGGGCCCTAGCTCAATATATATTTGTGAGATATGTGGAGCTATAAGGTCATTTTACGGAGTAGTCAGCCAAGGTAGTTATATTACGAAGGCAGGTAGAGAGATATAGAGGCTATGACCAGCGTTGTAGATTAAGCGATGAAGCATCGAGTTCTAGAGCTCCCACGATCATAGCGAGTGATAGTGAGGATTATATATGATGTATATATTTACCTGGATGCATGGGAGTTTTCCCCCCATCAATTATATTTTGAAACTATGATTTTTACCAACATATATTTATATATACATGTGTCAGATATATGTGTTGTGTACTTGTATTAATATATGATGTGATGGGTGTCATTTGCACTTTGATTTGTTGGATGTTTTATGCACATAAAATGATTGTCTTGAATGTTGAATGTTCAAAATACATCGTGATGTGTATATAACATGTAGGTAACGAAGTGAAAATGATTTGTATGTGATTGAGTAGTAAAATGATATAATTAAAAGAATGCAATGTGATAGAGTAGCGACGTAGATAATATAGGAGATTAGAATAATGTGATGTTGATAGGTGTATAATGAGGAGATGTAAGACCATGTTGATAATAATGTATGATAAATGATGATCAAATATGGGGGAGAAAATAACGATGCCCCCCAATGTGAGAATGAGGTTCATTTTTGGTAATAAAGCCCTCAACAATCATGTAAGAACCTTAAGAAAACAAGTTTGTCATCAACAAATGAGGTGATCATATGGAGGTCACCTACCAAAGATGGAGAGGCTTGCGAGGGATGGTGGAAGCATATGAAACAACAAAAACATGAATATAAGAGTTGAACTAAATGTCAGATGAAATAATACTGATAATGCGAGGTGTAGTGGTAGGAAGCATAGATGTTGATGGCTTAGGAAGACAATGGGATGTAGTAGCATTGTAAGGCAAATGATATGATGTAGCAATTAATGAGCTAGATGGAAAATGTGGATAAATAATGATCTTAGGAGGTGGATGAATGAAAACCTTAGAAGTGGGTAGATGCAACAAGTGAACAAATGTGAAGCACACTTATGGATAATGAGAGAAAGAGACCACTCATGAGAGCGAGATCCAAAGAAAATGATACCCTTATCTTCTAATTGTTACAACTTGTCATGGCAGGCACAACAATCATTGTCATGGTGGCCATTGATGCGGTGGAAATTTTAATAAGGGCAATCACATTGGCGATGTAAGTGATGAGGAGGAGGATGTTGATTAGAGGGCAAGAAAATTAAGCACTTATCAAACAAAGCACGTAAACCATCATGATTCTTAGCAACATATGGAAAGTACAATGGTTTATGAGGAGGAGATGGAGAAGACTTAGGTGGAGACTGACGCGATGAAGGGGAAGGAAGACGCTTACACGGAGGAGGAGATGGTGACCATGGAGGATACTCAATAGATGGAAGAGGAGATGAAGTAGTAGGCAATGGAATATTAAAAGCAGTAGAAGTAGGAGGAGATGGAATAACATGTGCTACAATTAAATCTTGTTCTATATCTATAAATTTATAGCACAAAGCGTAAAATATTCACATGTATCATATAATAATTTTTCTTTTAATACAGGAATCAAACCATGACAAAAGATAAACTGCTTTTCTAAATCAATTGGCTCAAACAATAATTGATGCATAATATAATTAAAGTGTAAAATATAATCTATAATGGGTTCTTTCTTTCCTTTATGCAAAGTAGGTAAATGATCGTATATAACTCTAGGAGCATTGTTAACAATAAATTGCCTAAAAAGACATCCTCCATCTCACGTAAGTGTTTTAATAGATTCCATGAGGTCAAATGCGTGTAACATTTATAACATGATCAACACGACTATATAAAGATCTGATGATCAACGGTCATCTAACATAAATCATTGATGAACCATATGGTTTGAGATGCCAATAGGGTTGCCCATGCATCAAACATGTGAATGTACTGATGAATCCTTAGTGAAAGAGATTGTGAATGTTTTTTAGGTAATTAGATTTTCCGTGAAAAGATTATTATCAATTGCCGCATAGTCGGCTTTTCTTTCAAGAGTGATAGTATGAAACTTGAGCTGTTAATTACCGACAGCCCCCCCCATGCATGCAGAGATAAAATATCTTGTGAGGGGATGGTAGAAGAAGTGAGAGTAGCATTAAGAGGTCAAAGCTTGCCATTGTGAGTGATCATGGGAATGTGAGAAGAAGAAGCGGAGGTAGAAGGAGGAGAAGAACACTGAAGTGTTAAGGGAATACTATATGTAGATACAAAAAAAGTGCCAATAGGAATAGTAGAAGCATCATGAATCACAACTGTAGAAGAATAAGAGGTGGGAGAGGAGAAGAACATGTAATATCAATGAAGATGCTACAGGTAGATTTAACATATTTGATAAGAGGTGTACTAGTAGGAATAGTATAATCAATATGAATAACATCTGTAGAAGAAGAAGAAAGAGGTGGAAGAGGAGAAGAAGAACATGGACTATCAATAGAACCACTAGAAGGAGATGCATAAGATATGATAAGTGATTAATCTAAAATGTAATTTATGATCCTAATTTGAATGCAAGATTGTAGTAAATAAATGAATAATGAAATAGATCCAAGCAATTAAGTAATAAATAATTAAAACCCTAAATACAAAGAGAAGGTAAGAAGCCTTAGCTGATTCGCAGAGTTTTGGAAAGTGCGCAGAGTTGGAAGAGTGGAAAAGATGAAGTCACAGACCATCACACTGGAGCACAGAAAAATGTAGATATGAGGAAATACACTGGACTGGGGCTCCTGGTGAGGGAGAAGGGCGCCCGTGGGCACCCTAGACCTATTTTTGAGCACCTGGGTATGTAGAAATGCTCAAAAAACCTCCTCTGAGGTGTTGCAAGGTGTTTACATGTAATATCCTTTGGTCACTCCAAGGTTATACCATGATTACTGAGGTTGTTGGAAACCTGCAATAAAGAATAGACCTGTAAAACTCTCAAATATACATCAAATCCTAAAAAATAAAGATACAAAATGAGGGGTCAAACTATCCTCATCTTCCACAATGATGAACTTACAACTGAGCAATGCACTACATCTTAGACCCAATTTTTTTTTTTTTTTGTGTGTGGAATTGTGCCTTGCTCTTGTCTGTGTCGCACTTGGAATAATGAGCAAGTAGCTAGATGTAGAATGTAGTAAATGTGTGCATGGAATAAAATGAACTTCCCTCCTATGAAGCACGATGCAGAAAACCAACCCTTGTGTCCTTTGTGTCCTTTGTGATGGAGCTAGATGCAAGACAATAATGACAATTGCACACAGATTGATTACGGAGTTCGGCAATTGCCTACGTCTCCGGGTTTGTGGTCGAACTGTTCCACTAGTCACAACCTTGCAAAGTTAAATAGTACTTTTCACAGAAAACCTAATGGAATTTTACTTGCCTATCAGTACACCAGTTCTTTAGATGACAAGGGTGAAAAATAACACCTGACTTCCACCTTCCTGGCATACAATGTCCTTCGGCTTCGATCAGCCTTCCCGACGCTAGCACTCCGGTCGAAAATCCAGGATTTGCAAGTAATTGGTGTGGCGCTATGGGCCGAATAGGTAGTTTGAATAACTCCTAGCCACAAATATTTAATCTACTATTGCCTAAAATAATAGGCCAATAGACAATACTTGTTGACACATCCCACAAATAAGCTTAACAAATAATAAGCTCGGGTGTGTGTCCCCACAACAAGCTTAACAAATAATAAGCTTGAGTTGTGTAATGTGTGTGTGTCCATTACAAAGAACGGGTTCCCTATTTATACAAAAAATAGGGCCCTTAAAATATGCATTTGTAAATTATCGCGTAGGCTATTTTAAACCTAAGCCTTACCCGTAGCAAAATAAATGGGATCAAATACCCATATTGGCCGATTTGCATATTTAGGGGGATTTAATCCCATATGGAGCAGTCAACGATTTATATGGGTTTATCCCACATGGGGTAGCATTAGAAATCTTCAAAGGTTTTTAAACCTTTGATTATACCTTACCATCACGTGGACTCCGCCACGCATGGGCTTAGGCCCCTCCACTGCTTCACATTTGATTGCATGGGTGGTACGTGGCTGCTTTGGCTAATAAGTGGGTCGCATAAATGGGTAAGGATGGGGGTGTTGATCGCTTCATGTGCATGCTTGAATTGGTAAATGCGGTCTATTGACTCCACTTGTTTATACGTGGTCCCACTCAATGAATAGAATTTGATCCATTTGATGATGTGTAATTCGAACGACATGGCCCCACTTGTCAAGTTGCGATTAGAAGATCGAACTCGTGGTGGCTTGTGGACCCACCACGTCAGTGATGACCAATTAGTCCACACGACGGCCAGGCTCCCCTCCATTATAAAATTTGAGCCTCTTACTCCCACGCATAATTTTTACGACCATCGAAGACCGGTGATAAAAAACCAACAAATAACTCCCCTTTGCCTTTTGCCACGTGTCACAGTGTAATTGGTCCAATGTTGACCAGTTGACCATAGTTGACTTTCCTGTTGACTAAACTTTGACCGAACATATCTAGAGCTCCCGATGTCCGTTTGTCGTGTTCTCACAGTCGTTGGAAATCTCTCAAGATGATCTTCTACACTGACACCATTTAGGGATGTTTAGGGAAATTTTTAAAAAATGATCCCCTGATCAGCAATGGAGCTCTTAGATTCCTTGATGGATCCAACCTTAAATGATGATAGATAGTGCTTAGTGCTTGGTCCCTTATTATGATCACATAAATTTATATCTATATGATTCCTTCACTTGAATTTCATAATTAACCCCAAAAAGGCCGACCACTAAAAATATAAGATGCCCAAATGACTATAAATGACTCAAAAAGTGTGAGTAAATTATAAAGAGGATAAGGGCGCTTGATGCTGGCATTTTGGTTGGGCGGTGGTGTCCAAACTGACAAATGTCGAAGAGTAAAAATATAGGCTAATCAAGTAAGGATGTAAGACTGAAAGAAACAATAGAAAGTAAAGAAAGGTGGTCAAAGACATGGGTTGATTAGTACTTTCTTACTTAGGAATCATATCAACAGTAGTATGTGATAAGGACTAGATAATTACCCAAAGTGCCTGATTGTGTGTCTATAATAAGAGGCATATCATTATGTGCAACTACTTCAGAAAGAGAAGAAATAGGAATACCAAATTTACATTTAACAGTCGTAAGAGAAAGAGCATCATGACTACCAAGTTCATGATCAAAAGCATATCCTACAACACTATCAAACATATTTTCACATGCAAGTAATTCATCCAAAGAGTCATCAACATATAAAGAAGTAGTAGGAGAACTATCATGAGAATTAGCATTGCATTCATTGGATACATTCTCAAAAGTAGGAAGAGTAGGATATACAATTTCACATTCATTTTGAGAAATAACATCACACACATGTACATTTTTAACATGAGAAGTAACATTATTTGCATCTACATTGTCACAAATAAGACCAAACATAGAATCTATACTAGTATTATCAAGTGTTATAAGAGGATTAAAAGAAGGTGGAGCAACATGGGTGACTATGGAAGAAAAAGGAAAACATGAACTGAAATTTTGAGTAGATGATACTATGACAACACTAGAGTTGTCAAAAGTAGTGGGAATAGTGTGTTCATGATCAAGAAGTTGTTGAAGAACTTTGGAATCATAGTGAATATAACGATAAATATCATTAAGTTCATCGTGTACAACATCATCAAGGATAGGTTACACACTAATATGTTTGATAGCCTACCTAGAAGAAGAGGGTCTATTTTTAGCCATGAGGGTTTTGGGGATCCTATGGAAAGGAGTTCTAACAAAAGAGGGATTCACCAAATGATTTAACAAAAATAGTTCCATTATTATTAAATCTAATTTCAGAGTCACTAGTATGACAATATACAACAAAATCCAAATGCTAAGCACTCTAAAGATGCAACCATGTAAGAAAATAGGAGAGATAAGGTACTTATCTAATTTTCACTTATCCTAGAACATATTTGAACTAGGACAACTAATGAACAGGATGGAAAGAGTGTCAAAAATTCTCAATATAAATTGTTGAAGATGTGGACAGAGCTAGACATGGGCACCTAGGATAGGGTGAGGGCGCTTGAGCGCCAGAGACCACTCCTAGGCACTGGTGACTGCACAAATGCTCATAATATAATTTTTCCTATGTTGTTAGGGTTTTGCACTATTTGATGTTGGTCTCCTGATATTCGCACTTGGATCATCGAGGTACATGTAACCTGCAACACAAACCCTAGCTACCTACACAAGCTCACAAACACATCAAATTGGAATGAAAAATGCAATATGTGAATTCAGACTGACCCCGTCTGTCATCTGGATGATGAACTTATGACTGAGCATTGTACTACATTCTAGAATCCATGTAGTTCTTTGTGTTTGTGAGTGAAATAATATCCTTAGGTTGCCCTCATGCTAATGACACCAACATAGCAGGATAAAGTTAGATAGAATGCAAATGTGTGAGATGGAACTCAACACTTACCCTTCATATACAATGTATGCAGAGATAAGCAACCCAAAAATGTAGTCCCTTTGATAGTATGTAGATATTATCGCCCTTTAGAATTTCTCGCCCATATAATAATATGTATATTGTGTATATATAGGGATCTCTTGTTTGAATTTCAACACTAATGACAGAACATGTTGACTATGATCTCAGGATAAGGATAATAAAACTAGAAAGGCTGACCACAAATGTCAAAATAAGTGAAAAGAACAAAGAGGATAGGAGTGCCCAGAATGGATAGGAGCACCTAGGCATTATTGTCCAAAATGGATGCTAGTGTCCATGGATAAATGACGACAAATGTGAAAATACTGATAGACAGGGATCCCTATGACCCAACCAAAACTGGGTGTAGCAATGACAATTATGAGAGAGGAAGACAATGGGAATCAATTCAAATAAGTGGATGGACTAGGGAGTGTGTCACCGATGAATACTTTCTTACTCAAGATCCATACATATAACGCCATACTTGGCGGTTAGTAAAATAGTAATATGTGTGTGATTTTGTGTCTACACCACCAACTATCGATAAAGGGTACCATCAACTAAGGGAGTAGAGAAATTAGAAACCAACTTAACCCCAAAAAGGAAAGGAGTAGGAGAAGGCTTACAATCAAACATGTGAAAATGAGGTAGCAAATGAAAGAGTACTTCGGCTATGAAATTACAATTCCTGAGTCAGATTGAGAAATATGAATCACAAGAAAGTAATGAAGCAATCCTAAGTCAAACATGGAGAAATTTTTAGCTAAGGCAATCTTCACATAATCAATGATTGAGGAAGAGTTTCCCGTAATCCACAAATCGTCAACATACAGAATGAGGATAAGCATGGAGTCATCCTAATGCAAAATGTAGACATTTGGGTCATAGTGACACCAAGTGAACCCTAATACAACTAGAAAGGATGTCATCTTGGCATATGAATCCTGAGGGGCTTGTTTAAGTCCATAGAGAGACTTATTTAACTTGCAAACAAGGGAGGGATCATAGACATAACCCAAAGGTTATTCCATGTAGATCTCTTCCTCTAGGTCCCCATGAAGGAAGGCACTCTTAACATCTATATGGTGGAATTTCCATTTGTTCAAGGAAGTGATGGTGAGGGTCAGTTGAATGGAAGTCATCTTCACAACTGGAGTAAAGATTTTTGAATAATCAACCCCAACTATTTGGGAGAAACCCTTAGCTATAAGTTGTGCTTTATACTTTTTGACGTCTCCATCGACACCATACTTTGTTCAGAACACCCACTTACACTGAATGATTTTTCTTTCTTTAGGAAAAGGGGTGAGATCCCAAGTATCGTTATTCATGAGTGAAGAATACTACTCATCTATGGAAAAATCCCATAAGCCTCCCAGAAATATTGAGGGTCGGAAGTAGAGGCGAAGAAGGAGTGGGGTCTAGTGAACTCTAAAAGAGTTTGTTTTTTTCTGAAGGATCCCCAATCCACTCTCCAACACTCTGCAAAGTCTTCTTATCCCAACGAGGACCAGAAGATGAGTCAGGCTCATAATTTGTAGATTATTCACTCAAGTGAGAAGGAACAAAGTCCTCATAATCATTACTATAAGAAACATAAGACTCTAAAACATGAGGGTCTAGAGGCATAAGAGGATCAAGCAAAGGAGGAACATGCTCAATAACATCATCATCTAAATAGTCAGAATCAGAATCAGAGAGCATAAGGAACTTAGAGGGTGGAGAAGTAGAATTCAAAGATGACTTGTCAAGCTTCACACTTCTCTCAATATAAATATAATGAGTAGTAGGGTTCAACAATCTATACCCCTTTTCGTCATCTAGATACCCTACAAAAATACAAGGTTTGGACTATAGTTCCAAAGCCTTGTGTTTATTTTTGGGAATTCGGGCCATAGTATTGGATCTGAAGACACGAAAGTGATCGACATTAAGTTTGTGTCAAACCAAGATTTAAATGGTGTCATCCCTTTTATGGCCTTGTGTGGAATATGGTTATGAATGCAGCAAGCACAGTTCATTATTTCAAACCAATATTGCGGAGGAAGGGATTTCGAGTGAACCATACAAGTGGCCATTTCCTTAAGCATTTGGTTCTTTCTTTCCGCAACTCCATTTTGTGAAGGGTTATAAGAAACTTTATGCTGCAAAGCAATCCCTTCAGAGGTGTAAAAATATTTGAACATATTGCTCACATACTCACCTTCATTTTCAATTTCAAGAACCTTGATATACCTTTCAACTTGTTTCTCAACAAGAGCCTTAAAGTCTCAAAAGTGATTGAAAACTTCAGACTTTTTCTTAAGAAAATACACCCAAGTGTAACGCAAAAAGTCATCAATGAAGGTAAGTATATAAATATCTATAGTTGTAGACACCTCAAAATCACTCATACACGTTCCCAGTATTATCCTATTTCATCATGTTATTCACCCCATGATGATTGATTAATTAAAGTAAATTAATCATATACATTGTACCCCTTTTGGATTAATTAGAATAAATCATTATTACCCATTTAGCTATTTTAATTATCGTCTTATTAAATTAATTTATTAATTAATTAGTGTGCACATTATAAAAACCACTATGGACTCCACTTCCTCATCCCAGTCAACTCCACTTGGACTCCACTTCACCAGTCCAGTCAACTCAGGTTCTAGAATCCTAGAAAGGTGGGGGTAATTCAATTACATGTACAACCACCTTTCTTGATGTAACTTCTACTAATAAATTCCTTTAACTATAATATTAACCTTCTAAACACCCCAAAATCACTCATACACGTTCCCAGTACATACTAGTTCATCCCTTTATGATTGATTAATTAAATTGATTAGTCATGCACTTGCACCCCTTTTGGATTAATTAAACTTCCAAGTAACTTAGTCCTCCTATAGCTAGTATAGACTCATTCTCTTATTAAATCCTCTAGGGATTTACAACACATTAGTGTACACATTATCAACAATTTCTTCGATATCTGCATATTGAAATCATCCCAAAAAAAAATTCGCATAGACTCCATTTCATCCAGTCGCTTTAGAGGTCAGGTTCAAGAATCACCCACAATCAATCGGGTGTAATTACAAGGTTGCACGTATAAGCACCTTTCCTGATGTAAGCTTCTACTAATAAATTCCTTTACTATCCTAAGGTTGCATTAGAAAGATACCACGATTGTTCGGTGCACTCAAATGTTATTTTTATCATTCTGCATATACAGCTTTGTTTTCAACCAAATGTCTCACCATTTTCACACTGTATGGTGGGACTGCATTAGATTTTCCTCTTACATTTCCTCTTGGATTTACAACACATTTGATTAATTTGTCAATGTGGATTCCAATGTCTGCATATTGGAATCTTGTTTTAGCGTGATATTGTTGTGCAGTTGTTTACAATCCATGTTTGGAGAGTCATTCAAGAGCTATCTTGACAATTAGATTTTATAAAAGGTTACACATTTCTTTCAAATTTAGGTGTTTTTCCCACAAATTTAGCAAGATGTAGCTAAATCTAGTGGGTTTTTGATTATTTGGTAGGATTTTTGGCACACCCGATGGGACTTAAACCATTTCACTTTACTAACTTTGGGCTGCACATTTGCTACCAATATTTGGTAGAGTTGTGTGATTAATTTCTTTAGTGTGTTTCAGAAAAATCCTAGAAGAAAACACAAATGAAAAAGTCAAATTTTATTACAAAAAATTATTATTTGTATTCTCTAAAAATAGTAAAAAAAAATAGAATATAAAAAAATATTGACAAAACCTTTAGAATAGCCAGCCCCCTTCCATCTCGTGTGAGCTAGAAATCTTCCCAAAAATCCCCACCCTCTGTCACCCTATCTGCTACCCCAAGTGAGCTCTGTCGAGGCCAACTTCAATACCTATCCCATAGACTTACCCCTACAACCTACCCCCATATATCCCTTACCCTCCACGTAGAATACCCACCCCTCCACGTAGACCCCTCCCTATGAGACCTCATGACCTACACCCTACGCATCCTCCCTAACACCCATGATCTAAATCCTTTCGTACTTGAAACCCTCGTATCCCTACATACTAGAAAAATTGAAACTCAAAATCCCTCACTTTTTCAAATGACTCCCCTACGTAGCCAAATATCCATGCAAATACAAAAAAAAAAAATTGGCCAGTCACATAGCTTACTATCAGCTTTATCTAGAGTTGGCATTCATTGCATCACTTGCTATCCAACATAGTGTCATGCATCAAGGCTATGATATCCCTGCATCCCCCAACACACACAGCAATAGGAGGAGGGATTCTATTATATTTCACTGCCTCTACATGCTAGTACACCCCCTGCTATAGTTATTATTTCTCACTACCATGGATCACAAAGTGTGACTTGCTACAACTAGCACCTAGGGCACGACACTGACGACTACACACACACACCATGAACTACATTTGGGTCTGAAATGTAGTGTAGTGCTCAGATTCTGTAAGCCCACTTTTGTGGCAAGTCTGACGTTCACCCTGCCGACCCTATTCAAACTTGTCCACGATCCCCCTGTATAGGCACTTCTTTATCCTGGTGCTTGTACTACAAGCCACGAACCACTGCATTACCTCATGCATATCTTCCGTCAAGCCCAACTCCATACTAAATGCAATCCCTAAACCTCACTCAAGCCCCCCTAAAAAAAACATCAATGTGTGATCTCAAAACACCACAGACCTGCACAAAAGCCACACCAAAAACCATCGCAATGTAACAACGAGATTTTTGAATTGCACATAATAACAATCGGAGTTTTAGGGTTTTGTTTTACTTAGTTTTTTTATAGGATTTCATTAGGTTTCGTTTAAATCCTAGGTTAAGACTTAGGATTTTCCTATAGTTATTTTCTTTTTCTTTTTTATTTATTTATTACTAACTCTTTATTTTTTAGCATTAGGTTAAATCATTTTGTTCGTCAGTCCTATGTAATAAATTAATTAATTCAATTGTTTATTTTAGGACCTAGCTAATTCATTTTTTTATTAAGTCACTTAGATTATTTTCATTGCTTAAATCTAGTTAGTTGGTAAGCTAATTCATTGATTTCAGTTAATCAATCAATTTATTTTAATTTTATAGGCCCTTTTTATCACTTAATTAAGCATTTTAATTAATTAGTGTAATTATTTTTACTTAGGTATTTTTAAATTAAATTAGGACCTTTAACTCAGTTCTTTTTTCGTCAATTTTGTTAAATTGCGACTAATCATGCAACACTTGATTTTGGAGGGCTATCCTAGACGTTTCCAATCCAAATTATTTTTCACTTTTGTAAGTCATTTTATAACATGTTTGCTCACTTAGGGTCTTCTACTTAATTTTTTTTGTTCTCGTCACTTTACATCACTCTGGACTAATCGTGACAACTTGACCAATATAAGGTTATTAGACATTTTTTGTCCACTTTTTTGTCACTTTTTAGCCTTTTAGTTAGTGTTTAATAATTTTTGCTCATCTTTCGCAACGTCACTAACACTTTGTAACGTGTTTTGCATGCATTGTCATTATCATTTTTTTTCCATTTTGTGAATATTAGTTGTAACCCAATTCATAATTATTCTCTTCTCTCGTGGCTTCTTACAAGCAGATCTTTGAGAGTCAAAAACATTTGATTGTGTTGTTTTTCATCATATTTCTATTTTGATCTACCTCATAAAACTACTAACACTTGTTGTACAGATCCATATCATGAAGACCACTTCAAAAATACTCGCTGTAAGTTTCCTCACTCGTCAACTACACAAACTCTACTAATTAATTATGTGACAGGGAATCTTTTTAATCAAGATAAAATTAACACTACATGTTATATTTGTAGGTGTGGTTGACAAGGCTATTTCCCAACTGTCTATAATTGTGGGAAGTGATTTTTTTTAAGTCCATAAAACTCACTTGATGAGTACCACAAGAACCCCAAAGCAGTCAGCACATTGAGGGAACTAGCTAACGAAACGGGTATCCCTCATCCCAACTAACTAGTGCACCTTTGTGAGATCTAGAGTCACTAGATATCCTCTAGTGGCGACCCCTATGTACAATTCATTTGAGAAACATATGTACTCAATCTTTCAAATGGGGGTAAAGTAAAGCCTACATCTATCAATAACACCGTGATTTATCAGTATACCGATGACACATAGTTGATTGAACCACCTATCGACAGCCATAGCCTTGTCCAAGTGAACCTAAGGTAAAGGCCAAATTTCACAAACATCATTTTTCATTTTTCTCATGTGTTACACATTTTTGTTGCATTCTTGTCATTTACATTTTATCTCTCATCCACTTTGTCACGTTGTAAACATGTCTAAGTCTTAGGTTGTAGACATCCATATCTGCACTTGAGTACTGTCATCCTTTTTCATTTAAGTCTTGGACATTGTGATACTCACTTTATCACGATCGATGCACCCTCTTAATCACCTTGATCTTTCATTTTCAGTAAGTCTTAATTTTTAACATTATCTATTTGAAGTTTGAGCATTACAAACTCTTGCGTTTGTTGTGATTCACATTCACTTTGTTGAATTGATTCTTCTATATCACTCTTCCATACTCTCATGTTGTCACATTTCACATTCACTTTGTTGGATTGACAACATCTTCTATAATCTCTCTTCCATACTCTTACATTGTCACAATTTCACATTCACTTTGTGGAATTGTCAACATCTTCAATATCTCTCTTCCATCATCTTATGTTGTCAAATTTTCGTAATCACTTTTTTGCATTGTCGACATCCTCATCATTTCTTCACTTCTCTCTTTAAATCATTCACTTTGCTATTTACTTTAATATCATTTAATCAATCAATTTCCCCTTATCTTTCTTATATCCACTTTCTTCAAGATTTGAACCTTCTCATCGTCATTTCTTCACTTATTATGATGAAATTCACTTTTTCTGTTCTTTAACTACTCTCATCTTCTTTGTTTTGTCTCTCTCTTCAACACACATTTGGTTCAATAATATGAGCATCCTTTATCGTCATCCTAAGTCTCCTCTTTTAAGCATCCATCTATGTTAAAAGTCAAGAAAAACTCACCACATTTTCCTAAGTCTCTTCCCTTAACAATATTTTGTGTTAAGAATTGAGAATCTTTCATCATGTTTTTAAGTCTCTTCTTGTCACACTCATTTTTTCACAAGTTAATCAAACTAACCTTCTTTTGCCTCTTCCCTCTTTACATTCACTTTGTAGAGGGTTTTGAAGCCGTTCAAACCTCTTCATCTTTCTTAGCAACTCATTTTTCTAATATATTTATAAAGTAACACTTCAATCCCTCTTCCACCTTAACATAACTCATTTTGTCTAAGTGTCACAAAGTTCACAACCATCTTTATTGTCACTCTTATACATTCATTTTGTTAAGAGTCCCCCTTTTCACATCCCTTCGTCACCCTTATCACTCAGTTTGTTAAAAGTCAATCACATTCAGCTTGTCAAGTCTCCTCTCCTTTAACATATATTTGTGTTAAATATTAGAGCTCGTCTAACCCCTTTTATTCCCTTTTCTCTTAACACTCACTTTTTTAAGAGTTGGGAAATCAAATAACCCTTTTTCACCTCCTCCCTCTTAGCACTCATTTTTCTAGGGTTGATATTTCTAATCTTCTCTTCGTCTTCCATCTTAGCATTCAGTTTTCTAAAGGTTTATTTTTCTATCACATCTATTCTTATCCCTCCCCTCTCTCAAGAAATGGTGGGAACATGACATCATGATTATAGCCCTTTTCAATGGAAGGAAAGAAATACTTTTCATATCAAGCTCTGATGAGGAGGATGAAGACTCAACTTAAAAATATTTATATAGATGCCACTTTGTGAAAAAACAAAGATACAATTCCTTCTTCATGTCTCCTCGTAATGGGAGAAATATTTCCCTTAGTATTTTGATGAGGATGAATTGAAATCCTTAAAAGGATGAAACCTAAATCCCGTAAGGGTCCACCACCTAAGTAAAAAAAACATGACAATGAAGGACCAAGTAAAACAAATGTCTGATAATAAAGGCATGAATCTAATGGTTTAGTCCTCTAATCACAACCAAGACTTGCTTGATAAAATCAATGTAATGGCAGAAAAAATTGGATCTCATTTCCTCTACAGTTGCACTTGAAAAATGATACCATAAGGTATCGAACACATGGATAAAAGTGACAACACCTTAAAAACTCATTTTAAGAATAATAATGAGAACAACAATCATACAGAATGATAAATCACCATCTATCCCACAAACCAATTCACAATTTTCTAAAGAGTGGAAAATGATGAAGGAAACCATTTCAGAGTATGTAAAAAACAATGCAAATACAATTCAATTTTGATGAATTATGTCCATACCCTTCCATACATGGACATCTTATACATAACTTTCCCACACTCTTTCGAGATGCACAAAAATCTGAAAAATACAAGGGGGAAAACCGATCCTAGAGAGAATGTCAAAGAATTATTTATAGCATGCCAAGAGGTGGCTTATAGCAATATCTTTCTCTTGTGCATATTTCCTAAGAGTTTAGGAGGAAAAGATTTGGATTGGTTCTTATACCTTCGAAAGAGATCTATCTCTACCTTTGCAGACCTCTCAGAGAAGTGTTCGGCCAAATTTTCTCTTTCATGTTTAGATTAGTGAGCTAGATACTAAAGAAAATCAAGCAACTCAAAACATGCAAGGGTTTAAGGTACCTTAGAATGAGATAGAGACAAATAAATGGGTGCAAAGTAGATTCCTTGTTGTAAAATTGATGGATTTGCACAACAAAGATAACTAGAAGGAAAATGGATTAGATGGTAGATGAGGGGGTTTTCTCATGAAGTCAGTTCCAAGAAGCGTGAACTTCCTTATGTAGATGCCAACCCCTATATTTGATAAAAGATGATAAAATAAATGATGAAGGATAGAATAACATGCAGAATCTAAACCTAAACAAAATTTGAATTTGTAGAACTGAAAGGAACGTACAAATCTGATCTAGATAACCAAAAAATGAAATATACCTGGCTGGGTTGATGGAGACCCAGGGTTAGAGGTTCATCCGATGGCAACCGGGGTAGGTGGATCATAATAGTGACCAAAAAAATATCTAAAAATCTGTGTATACATATATGAAGATGTTGAAGTCCCATAGGAGCTAATAGTAACCTACAAAAAAGATCTGAAACGGGGGAAATAGAAAGGATGCAAGATGTCAAAGATATTTTAGAGCAAAAGTATGGAACTAAAGTCAAAGACTAGATTGAAATGGAGGATAATAGAAAAAGATGGAAGAAACTTAAGGTGGAAAGGAATGAGCTAAATCTCATAATCTCCTCACTTTAAGTGCAGTTGGATAACATACCCCTGAATCAAATTGAAGTTAATGATGAACTTGTTTGGAAAAAATCATTTGATGGAGAATACACTGTCAAATCTAGATACAATTCCTATTTTGAAAACATTCATTATGATTTCAAATGGAGCAGGATTTGGATGCCAGAGCTAACTCCTAAAATCAATTTCTTCTTTTAGCTTGTTCTCAGAGGAAGCATACTCACAAATGACAACCTTATCAAGAGAGGCTTTATAATGCCAAATATGTGTTTCCTATGCAAAAAAGAGGTTGAGGACATCAAACATCTTTTTTTACATTGTGAGTACACTTCAAAGATCTAGAGTTATGCTTTTCAAAATTCAATGTTCGTTGGGCAGTGCTAAAGGAATTTCTTCAATATTGGATTTGGTGGGATCCTCCTTTTAAACATTGTATTATTAGGAGACTTTGGAAACTAGTTATGTCCCATATTATATGGAGAATTTGGAAAGACAGAAATGAAATAATTTTTAGGAATAGCAGACAACCATGCAAGAAAAGCTTTACTAAGATTGGTAATGTAATTAAAGACAATATTTAAATATTTAAACCTCCCAAGAACAAGAAATATCCTGAAGATGAAGAATTTATTCTCTCAAATTGGAAGATTGATATTGAAAATGTTCAGAAATGAAGAACTTCAAACATTGACAAGTCTTCAATTCATTGGATCCCTCCTCCAAACTCTTGGTATAAACTCAATTTTGATGGAGCCTCTAAGGGAAACCTAGGGGCAATTGCTGGTGGAGGAATAATTCAGGATCATAAAGGTTATTTAGTTGTTGCTTATGTTGGCATAATGGGTAATCAGACCAATCATTATGTTGAAGCTTTATCAGCTTTATGGGGTCTAAGACTTTTTAACGATTACAACATTAAGAACATCATTGTTGAAGGTGATTCCTTGAATATTATAAATCATCTTAATCAGATACACCCTCCAAGTTGGACTATTAAATATTTCATTCATGAATCTATTAATATATGTCATACCTTCAAAAACATTAAAATTGGTCATAAATATAGAGAGGGCCACAAGGTGGTGGACACCTTATCTAATTATGGTACCAATAATAATTTTACCACTTGTGATAATGAAAAAAACACCCCCACGAAAGTACATAATGGTATTACCAAGGACAATTATGAGCATTCACATCTTATATAGAATCTTTAATGAGATTGCGTAGGATTTAATGGATAAGAATGATGGAACATGCGAGAGGAGTAATTTTAATTACTACCATCAAATTTCGCATGCTCCTCGGACTTGCAGTTGGATGCTTAAAAATTGGTATAGAAAAAACAAAAACAACCTTTTCACAGGTGGTTTTCAGCATGGTAATCATAGAAATTACAGAGGAAGAAATATGGGGGGAGCTCCATGTCAGTTAGAGCCCAACTGCAATCTTTCTTGGAAGGATAACACTGAACTGTGGAATTATCTTCAAATGGGGGGCGTCTCCAGCTTTATCGAGAATATCCAAGGTCATGATCAACACATTTTAGTAAGTTTTTCCACAGATTGGAAGGACATGAAGGTTAAATATGGAGGGTAAAGATTTTTGATGAATGAGGAGCTAATTATAGAGGTTATTGGTCTAGCTTTGGATGGCATCTGGTTTTTCAGCAAAAGGGTTGACAAAAATACTGAAGCGAAGAAGTTTGTTGACACAAGGGAGGAGCTCATCTTTGTTATGGAAGGCATTAAGATAAGTTCCATATTGGAACCCTTTGATGAAATTACCAAAATGATGGTGCAGTTTATCTCCCTTGAAGGTCGTTACATTATTTTCCCCACCAAACACTTGGTATTCCTTAATCACTTTAGGATAAATATTGTTGTTTACTTCCAGCACTATCTCTTGAATTCTTTTGAACACTCCATTCTTGACTTTCAAAAGCATACTAGGGCCATCCCCCTCCACCAGGGGCTCATCTTTCTCCTTCACAAGCATTACCTCATCAAATTTTTCGCTATTTTTATTTCCCCTTGTGCTCCGCCCATTCCCATTCATAATACTCACACTGCCAACCCGACCAACTCTTCCAGTATTAGAAATGTCAAGGCTAAGAACCTTGCACCCCAAAAAGTGACCCCACCTCCCTCTAAATGAGTCCTTAGGAGTAACAAGGATATGGAAATGGTTTACAATCTTTTGCACATCAGTAATGCAGGGTAGGACAATTCTTCTCAACATGAGAGGGAAAATATCCTCCTCATAATGGAAACGCTGGAAAATGAAGTAGAAAGTAATAAGAAAGAGATGCATCAGTTAAACAAGAAAAAGGGGAAAAGAAAGATGAATGAGGATGTAGGTTTTGACACAGATCAGATTGAAGAAATATATAAAAAATTGAACTCCCTGGATAATATACTAGGGAGGTCTAAGGATAGACATGATCACAATATGGCCATCTTCAAAGCTATAAGTGAGTTTCTTGAACAACATGTCAAAAGCATCACTATGTTGAGTGGAGTCCCTGAGGATATTTAGGGTACAGAAAAGGAGATAAATAAGGTCATCTCACAGCTGAACGTTAATTATCCAACACATATCACCACTCTGGCGCTTTTTACCTCCCTGTAAAAAATCAAATCAAGGATTGAAAGGGCTTTGAAGAAATGATACCTCCTGGGTAGGCTGGAGGTGTTCAAGTTGTTTTGTTTCTGATAGTATGATTCTTTTATGTTGTTTAGTTGCAGTTATATCCCTGTCTTACTTTTTATTTGTAGCTTCTATTTTGACTATTGTTGGACTTAATATAATATCTGGATTCAGATCCTATTTTTTTGCTTTTTAGTGTTGATCTGGTTGTTGAGACTTTGTAGTAACAGGGTATAGTCCCTTCAAAAATATTTTCCTTTAATAAAAAAAGAAAGGATGCAAGAAAATAAGGATTTAGATGGGTAGGATTGAAATAGGGCTCAGGTCGATGGTGACTGGGCTGAGTTGGCAGTGATTGAAGATTGACAGAATGGATTTGGACTGACATGGTGACAGAATGATGGATGTGAGAATTGTATGTGGTGAAGGAACATGACAAAAAATTGTTGTGGGTCTGGATGGCAGAATAGGTGACACAATAAGGGCAAGGTTGATGGTGACCTAGCAAGAGTGATGATGACCTGGGATAATATATGAAAGGCTAAAAATGAATGGACTTAGTAGATAACCTACACACATAATGGGCAAAAGAAAAGGTTGGATCTGAAGCTCTGATGGTAGTTGGACCTGCAAAATATTAATAACTGATAATAACAATAACAATGATGCAACAATGGAATAAATCAACACACGAGTAAGATATACTCCCCAAAGTCTCTACAAATGATGCAAGCAAGCTCAAAGTGACTTCAAGAAGACTAAAACAACTACAGAGAAGCTCAAGCATGAAGATAAGGTTTTAAAATGCACGAAAGCTATGATGATGCATCCTTTGAATGGGGTGGGTAAATGTGGCTTTATAGGGTTGTCGATGACCTAGGTGGGTCACCACCAACTATGGGGAATCATCCATTTATGCGGTGGGAGGATGCCTAACTCGAGGCATTAATCCCATTAGAAGTAGGATTAGGGTTTTGAAAGGCTTAGGTGGGGTAGGGTTGTATAGGGAAGTGAAACATGTAGGTGAGGGATGAAATGGAGTAAATAAATGATAAGGGAACCCTAGGGATGAACAAACTAGGTAGTTTAGGGATGATAACCAACCTAGAGAAGAGAAATTGGGGTTGATTAGGATTAATTAAATAATGAGATGAGGATTAGGGGATAAATAATGAAAATTAGCAATAAATTAGAATGGATATGATAATAGATGGAAAACATGGGAATATTAATAAAAATATGAATTAAAATAAAAGGGGCCTATATGGGTGACCATGGTGAAAAGAAGCGAATGCGGGGTGACAAGGGTAGCGATACCAAATTTTGGTGTCTACATTTACCCCTTATTGGCAAGTGGTTTGCACAAGCAAGCCGCGAGACAAAAACGATGAGAGATAAAGGGTAGGATGAAGGATGAAGGAGGATTAATGATGTGCTCCCCATCAAACTAGGGATTGATGAAATAAATGGGAATTGATCACGAGGTTAAAGGAGATAATTGAAGAAGGGTGGGTGGGAAAAGAAAGGATGGGGAAAATGATAAGGTGAGGCAAGATGCCCGAAGAAAGAAGGATTCAAAAAAGATCAAAAATATGGCAGTGATTTTAGGAGTCACTTCAACAAGAAACAAAGGTCACAGTCTTTAGGGGGACGATGAAAATTTCCTACACGTCTGTGAATCCATGAAAATCACAACAATGTGGAGGGAATCCCATGGGAAACCACTCAAATGGATGTAAGCCATAGGGACCAACGATTCATAGGTATACATAAAAACTATGCACAACCAAATGCAAAAATATTATGAAATCCTTCATACATGAGGAATTGAATGAATGGTATGCGTCCACGAAGGATGAGGATGAAAATAATGGTGCCCCAACAAAGGGCACAAAAATGGCCAAAGATGAAAAATGTGAAAAGTGATGAAATAATATGCCCTAGAAAAAGGGGTTGATAAATGGCCACAAAATGGGCTTGAGAGAAAATAGGGATGATGATATGGTGCCCCAGCAATGGACATGACAATGAAGGAGGGACAAAACGGGTCAAAGGTGCCTAAGGCAAGCTGACAGAGACTAAGGTTGATCGACGACAACTAGAGGGGCGGCTATATAAGCCCACAAGATGGCCGACTAAGCTCATTTTCACACCACAGAGTAACAATTTGAAAGCTCAAAGCTATAAAAGGAGATTAATACTTGGAGAGAAATGGAGGCCGGAGGAGTAGCCAGAAAGTGCTAGAGGGTACATAGGATGGTGAGTAACGAAAACCATAGCTTGTTTTTATTTATTTTATGTTTTATTTTTTATTTTTACATTTTTTTGGATTTTGGATTGGTATCGAGGGCAGTCGGTGGTGACTGGATATGGTCATCATCGAGTTAGCCCTTAAAGGCGTCGATCTTGACCTAGGTGCGTCACCTCGACATGGGTGAGCATCGTTTAGGGGGATGATAAAAAAATTGATAGTTAGATGAAAAATGAGGCAAAAAACAATGATGAGGGATCTAATTTTATGTTTGTTGTAATCATGTTTGCAAGCCCGAGAGACCCTATATGTGAGAGACAGTCCCAAAATTATATGATCAAATTAGGGGGGATATAGCATGTGCTGAGTGGGATCACTTAACGACCTTGGGTTTAGGTGGATTTATATATTATCAGAGGATCCCATGAGATGTGGGTTTGATGATCACGTTAGTAGAGAGATGGGACATGCACACATGCACTTTTTGGTTTAGGAAAGGTGAGATGACGATCACCTTGGAGGATGTATATCATATCCTCATATTACCTTTATAGGGGGAGAAGATAGTTCCCATCACAGTGGATAATAGATTGGTAGTCTTGACATGATTATTTGGAGCTGATGCACCACACATTAATTTTACTTCAGGTGCATTTTCTTATGAGATGAGATATGAGCGTGGGACACTACGAAGTAGATTGATTTTTCTTGTGATGATGGTGATATCATGTTATGCGCTATTTGATTCAGGGAGAGCCAAATTTCCATGGACACTAGCAGGGGTTCTAACAAATATTATGGATCACCACACCGTATTTCCATTTAGGACATCATTGTTAGTGCAGGTATACCATGAGCTAGCGATGTATAGATCTAGGAGGAGGACTAGACTGGATGTAGGCTTCTTCCTTACACTACTGGGCCTACAAGCACATCGTAGTGATTCGGCCACCAGGCCTTTCATGCGTCACTAGGAGAGCACATAGAGCTGGCAGTGGAATTTCTGAGATTGGAGATCTGACTAGGATCTTTGAAAGACAGGTGTGAGAGGGGAGTAGATTGGTACAATGACAGATTGGTTGACAAAGCTGAGAGGGAGAGAGCATGATTAGATGGATGGCCCATGTAGAGGCTTCCCCACATGGCCTAAAGGTGGATGCAGTAGTTGGCCGGGATGAGGCATAAGCAGGTGGGTACAAGGCCATAGATGAGCTATTAAGGCCTGATTTTGATAGGGTTCAGTGACAGTTTGGTGTCATCCAGACAGTGCCCAGGGAACCCATTTTGTATAAGAGCGTGAGGAGATTGACAGAGACTTTCCTAGTCCTGGACATGGCAGATCTGAAGGAGGAGGCCCAAGAGCCATGGATGATTATCGATGATATGGGAGTTCAGAGTAGGGTTTTCCGACTGGATAACCGCGGCTTGGGAAACATCGAGTGGCCATGGAGAGAGAGGAGATAAGGATGATGAGGAGATAGATGGGTTGGGGCAGAGGCAGCTTCTAGAGAGGCGGAGATGGGGACTGTAGGAGAGGCCGGAGAGGTGGCGTACGATTACGCGCAGAGCTGGATCTCAGATGGGGTGCAAAGAGACATTGTGACTCCACAGAGAGGAGACACAGTTACAACAGGATGACCAAACGGCTTATACAAGAGCAGCTTTGAGTGGCCGTGAGAGGTACAAAGCCATATAGGGATAGGAGATCTGGGTATTGATGGTAGATGCAGCTTCCTATAGAGGCGGAGATTTAGGAGATCTTGCAACTAGGTGGCTATGCCTTACGAGTCAGAGTGGTGGATCGGCATGAGGGTGGAGAAAGATAGATGATCACAAGAGAGACACATAGTTACACATGGACCAAGGGACCAGAGTCACTAACCGCTGATGCTACCGATGATCAGTCGGCAGAGTGGTAGAGCCTACAAGGGCCACTAACATTGAGATGTTAGCAACTATTTTGGCTACATGACGTAGGCGATGACTGGTGCTGGGCCATCACAGGAGGTCATGGCAACGTGGCTCAACCTCACTGAGAGGAGGGCTATAGGTATCTAGCCTTGAGCCACTGAGGCCAAGTAAGAGACAAATCAACATGACTTGCCTCACGGGGGAACAGACTTGAGGCTTTATGATATTTCCTTTACTGATTTTGATGATATTTATGCTTTGAGAGAGGGCCGTTAGAGGCCAATGATGTATTGAGACACTGTATTTGATATATGATATATATGATTTTGATTATGATTTTGTTTTCCATTCTACATGTGTCAATTGTATGATGTTGATTATTTGATTTATATTGATGATGATGTTTGATGTGAATGTGCGATGTTGATCATATGTTTTCTTTATATTTGATGATGATGGTGAATATACATATACATGATCGGATGTTTAATATATAATATGTGATGTTAAGAAAAAGTTATTTGAAAATAGATGTGATGGATGATAAACATAGATGATGATAGATAAGAATATTTTATTAGATGTAAAATTGTGGATAGATAACATATAGATGATTTAGATAAAATAGATGTTATGGTAATAAAGCAAAAAGAAAATAAGAGATAGATGTGGAAAACTAGAATAGAACACAACTTGATGATTGACGACCTATGGGTACAAACAATACTACGTCATATCAAGGAAAAAATGAGGAAACAATGCCTCCAATTGTATTGGAGGTAAAAAAGAAGGGGATCTAAGTAACGTAATGCACATGCGACCAAAACATGTGTTAACACATAACCAATGATAGTTAGTTATACCAAATATCATGGGAGAAGTATGGATGGAAATGAACTCATAAACCTAATGTCAACACGACAAAGGGGTTTGTGATGTAACTTGTACGTGGGAAGAGGGTTCTCCATAGATGGATTTCCCTAGATCTATGCCCTAGCTCTGGGTAGGGGAAAGAGTAAATTGATCAATGCAGAAAGTTTGTTGTGAGAAAGTTGATCAATGTAGAAAGATTTCTTAGGATGCTGATAAGATAGAAGGTTGATCAATGCGGGAAGCCTTCGCTACCATGATATAAGAGAGTAGCCATCCTTCGAGGGTATGGTCTACTTTATACATTTATGATTTTTATGGAAAGAATGATATACATGATAACGGTCCTTCGAGGGATTGGTCTATATTTTTTTGATTTTTTTTTTACATGAACAACTGTCCTTCGAGGGAGCAGTCTATTTTTTATAACTTTGACTTTTGATAAGAGCATCCACGAAATTTGATTTTTTTATGGGGAAGAGCTTGGAATATCTAGGTAGACCACCTAGAAGGGGATAATGAATGTACAAGTGACACCTTTGGACCCTTAGTGTGGTTTCAATAGGTAAATAAGAGGGTGATGGATGTAATGATCAAAGATTTCTCACCAAGAAGGGAGAACCTATCCATAAGGAAAATTCTATGGCAGAGCCGTGGTGCCCATATTTAAGGTCATGTCTAGGAAAGTGATGGTAGACCACATAATTCCAAATCATTACAATGATAGATGGAAGAGGCTAATGATGGAGGAATGATCTAGGATATGACTAAGTGCTCACTGGTAGGTATGCTAACAATAGAATGGTCACAAGTGCAGTGCGTTAAGTGGTTCCACTTCCAATTTACCATCAAGGGAGGCCAAATTGATAGGCTCCCAACCCATACTTATGCGTGATAATGTAAGGTCTAATCCAGTTGGGGGAAAACTTTCCACATTGGCTCCTTTCTAGAGTAGTAACATTCTGATTTTCTTTAAGGATGAGGTCACCAACATTAAAGTCACATTCTTTGAGGTGCTTATTGTAAGCACGCTTGATATGTTCTTGATAAACATGATGATGCTCAAGAGTGAGAAGGTAGCATTTCATCTGACAATTTGAGTTGTGTTAGATGCTCCTGGTGATAATCTTCATTAGAAATGAAGTCGCGAAGAGATACACACAAGGATGGAATTTGAACTTCAAGGGGAAGAATGACTTCAAAGTTGTAAACAAGAGAAAAGGGTACAACACTGGTGGAAGTGCAGATACTAGTTTGATAAGCCCAAAGAGCAAAAGGGATATGAAGATGCCAATTATGTCCCGATTAATCAATAGTCTTGGCAAGAATGTTACAAAGAGTTTTGTTAGTTGCTTTGGCTTGGCTGTTAGCTTGAGGATAGTAAGGAGAAGAGAAGCTAAGCTTGATATTGAATGAGTCACAAAGCTTCTTGAAATTTTTGTATTTAAAGGACTTTCCATTGTCCGTGATGATTTTGTGAGGAATACCAAAGCAACAAATAATATGTTGATAGATGAAGTTAATAATTGGATTAGCTTTAGTTGAGGTGAGTGGAATTGCTTCCACCCACTTGGTGAAATACTCAGTAGTAGTGATGATAGAATGATGTTCATGTGAAGATCGAGGATTGATAGTACCGATGAGATCAAGGCCCCATTGTGAGAAGGGCCAAAGGTCCTGAGCCGGATGTAAGGCCTGGCTCGGAATGCGAACAAGATTAGAATGTTGTTGACACTTTTCACATTTCTTAACATACTCATAATAGTCATGATTGAGAGAAGGCCAATAATAACCAAGATGAAGAATGCACTTAGCGATAGCTAAGCCACTAAATTGTTCACCACAAATGTCATCGTGGACTTCTTGGATAATGCAAGAAGACTCATGGGATTTACGGCATCAAAGGAGGATACCATCAAATCCACGCTTATAAAGGATGCAACCAAGGATGACATAGTGGTTAGCATGTTGAATAAAAGACCTCTTTCCATTCTTAGATAGATTGGAAGGAATGATAGATTTGGATAGATAGTCAAAGATATGAGAATACCAAAGATTTGATGTGTTGGATGTAATGAGATTCACGTGAGGTAGCTCATGGGATGGCCGATCATGACGATGAATAACAACAAAAAGTTTGGATTCATCTATTGTCCATGGAATGAGAGATGCAAGAGAAGCCATTGTATCAACGAAATGATTGGATGATCGAGGAACGACTTGGATAGTGTAAGAATCAAAGGCCTCAAGGAGGAGAAGGACAATGTCTCTATATTTTTGAAGGGTGTCATTTTTACATTGATACTATCATGTAACATGTTTGATGATAAGCTTGGAATCCCCACAAATGTTAAGAATTTGGATACCTAAAAAGGTAACAGTTTCAAGACCTAAGATAAGGGCTTCATATTCTGCCATATTATTTGTACACTCAAAATCAACCTTTTCAATGAGGGGAATAAGAGTATCCTAAGGAGGAATGATGATGATACCAATGCCTCCCCCTTGCTAACAGTTAGAACCGTTGAAAAAGAGGGTCATCTTTAAGTTAGAATACTCATAGTGAAAGTGGTTGATGGATTCATCTGGAAATCTCTAGTGAGGAAGATGCACACTAGGAAGAGGGGCTTTAGCTAATTGGTCTATGATAGCTTGGCCCTTGATAGAATTTTGAGATATGAACTCAAGGTCAAACTCGGTCATGAGCATGAGCCATCAAGTGATGGGATCATTGTGATATGGCTTAGAATGCATCAAGTTTTGAGAAGATGAAAGCTAGTGACGATATAAGTCTTTTGATTGAGAAGGTAGTGTCAGAGCTTAAAAGTGGAAAACAAGAGGGCGCAACACAAATTTTCAGCTTCATTGTAGCGATTCTCACAGTCGTGAAGGGTGCAATTGATGTAATAAACAACTTGCTCACAACCTTGGTCATCATGATGTGCTAACATAGCCCCTAGAGCATGATCAGTGACATAAACATATAGATAAAAGGGTCCCAATTCACATGGAGGTGTAAGAACTAGTGGGGATAAGAGATACTGCTTATGATCATCAAAAGATTTCTGGCAGTTATCATCCCAATTGAAACTTGCATCTTTACAAAGAAGGTGATGGAAGGGTTGGTCAAAAGGTTGCGAGATGAAATGATAGACTGATTAAAGTCGGCCTTGGAGACTATGAAGTTGCTTAATATTGAAGGAGGAAAACATTTAAATGATAACCTTGATTTTAGACAAAAGTCAACTTCAATACCCCTGATGGAAATAAAGCCAAGGAGTTTTCATCAGTTAGAACTCCAAATAACACTTGGCTGGATTAGAGACTGAAGGATTAGAAGTGAATAAAGCGCTCAAAAGGAATTTGATCCTCTCAACGAGATGTTCATGTCATTAGCGGATTTACCCAAAAGGTAGTGTGACATTAGTCCTCTATTGTTTATAACTGAGGTCATGAAATGATGTAAGTCATGTGAACCACTGATAGGGGCTCCGGAATTTTTCAAACCAAAGGGCATGACATGATAAAAAAAGGTCCCCTACGGGGTGATGAAGGAGGTATTATGTTGGTCTTAAGAAATGATGAGAATGACAGGTGATTATAACCAGAGAAACCATCCATAAGAGAAAGCATCTCATGACTTGCAGTAAGTTCCACAAGTTGATCGATGTTTGGAGGGGGGAAGTTGTCTTTAGGGTCAGCAAGGTTTAGATCTAGAAAGTATGTGCATATACGAAGCTTACCAGATGCCTTAACAATGGGTACAATATTAGATACCCATTGGGGATAGTAAATACGGATGATGAATTTAGCGGAAAGAAGGTGTTGCAACTCCTCTTTGATAAGGAGGGAAACTTGAGGATCATCATGTTAGTGAAGCTTGGTGTGCTTAACCCACATTACTTAATTTTTCACTTTGAATCTTTAATGGACAAATACCATACATGAAGGAACAATTTGATCATGTGCAGATATGACCATGCAAATGCATAGCTATGATGAGAGAGGAACCTTGAAAGACTCAAGTCAGGTAATCAAGGGACTGATTCACGTTGACCAATGCGAGGCTCACGAGGAGTCTATATTGGTATTGGCCATGGTTGCTTTGTTGAGAAGAGTGGATGTGTCAGATCCTAAGGTCTTATGCAAGATAATTCAATACTTCTTCCCCCATATGGACCACTTTGGCACCTTCTTCAGCCACATCCATGAAGAACACACTATTGCACTAGTTTCAACACATTGCTTCTTTTATCATTGCTCGATGATCGCCCGTGAAGGTGATGGTGTCGGTAGTCTATATTTTCCCATAGTTGATAAACATCCGGTCCTGTAGGCGATGACGTCCTATATATACATGCCACTCATTTGACAATCAGAAGAAATAGAAAGCCAAATCATCCTGAACTACCATTTTCTCTGCTCTTTTGCACCATCTGGAGAAGGCATTTTCTCACCCAACATCTTGGTGGGATGGGATCTTGCATCTTGCTCTTGATAGAATTAGTATAATATTCTTCTTGGATGGTTGCTTGCACTATTAGGTCACCTATAGGTGATGTTTAATGCTCATAAGGAATGATGTTCCCCTTCCATCCACAATAATGAAGATAGGTGTGGGCGAAGGATGTGTTGCTTCTCTGAAGAGCTAGATGCATCAGTGACCACCCTACATGTACAAGGTGAGTGCTCTAACCATTTCTTTTCATTTTGCATAGAGAAGTTCATTTCCTTTCCTTATTGTACTATGTTAGCTTAGTGCATTACACATGTTTGGATGGTAGTTAACATAATACTCTTATCTATTATCAACTCATTAGTTATCACCACTTTCATTTGGGTTATATCATGCATGTGTCTTGTTGATCTATACCTCTCCACACCTGAGGTCCCAATCACCGATATCTCAATAAGTTTCTTCCCAGGGATAATTTTAGTGGCGAATATTCGTAATATGGAAAATTTCATTTTAGGAAAATTTGAAAAGGTGATTTTTTCGGAGTGGGTTGGTGTCCTGTTCGCCTAAAATTTACAGTATATATTTTTTTGGGGTCAGCTTTGCCTTCATTTGAAAACATCTCCTATAAAAACCTAGGTGATTCATCGGGTAGTATACTACGGTACTACCACAAGTAGCTTACCAAATTACTAATACCATGACATTGTTTGAACTCGTATACTCTTAAGCACAAGAGATGTGCGACCCATTGTTAGCCTGTTAAAGGTTAGTTGTTGATGCACGATAGGGATATAGTTGACGCACGACAAAGAGCTATTGCAGACGCGCGACAAGGAGATATTGTAGATGCGCGACAAGGGGGTAAGTAGTTGACGTGTGAGAGGAATAGAGTTGACATGCGATAGAGACAGTGACGCCTTGTTGATGCGTGATAGAGAGAGTTGGCGTGTGACAAGGGCATAAGTAGTTGACGCGCGATAGGGACAAATTTGATGCGCGACAGAGCTTGTTGACGCCTTGGTGATGCGTGACAGAGACAATTGATGCCTTGTTAATGCATGACAGGAATAGTTGACACAATGTTGATGTGCGACGCATGAAAGGGTTAGTTGTTGACGTGCGATAAGGGATTACCATAGTTGATGCGCGACAGTAATTTTGACTTTGACTCGCTGAGTCACTACTTGGTTCTTTTGCTGACACATGACTCTATTCATAATAATGGAAGGTGCTAGTCCTAAGAATGCGAAGACCCTAAAAGTAACTAAGAAATCTCAGAAATCACTGTTCAAGTATTTTGGAAACTCTGCCCATACAGATATTGAAAATACCAACAACCATATAGATGCCACAAGAAAGAATCAGAATACTGACTTGTGTGGAAGGTATTGAGGTGGATATGCATTTTGCACAGTATTAAACAAATTACACCTACGATAATATGCCAAATCTTGAAGATATTCTTCTTGTTGGGGTGCAACCCGAAGTGCATCAAGATATCACACATACAAATATTCAGCAAAATGGAACACAAAAATCAAATTCAAATTCCGGTTCATGAAAGAGGAAACCAGGTGATTGTGATATTGCTCAAAATTCTACTAAAAAAATTAAAACATTGAAAACGAACAAGAATATGTGGACCATTGGCAGATCATACAAGTTTGATTGGGTAGCTAAATTTTCGTTTATCAAACTTGTACATTCATCTAATTATGAAGAGATCCCATCTGAATGTTCATGTACAATATGTATGTGGAAATTGGGAAAGCAACAAAAAATGCAAAT
The DNA here is from genome assembly GCA_019776745.2 of Taxus chinensis. Lineage (NCBI taxonomy): Eukaryota > Viridiplantae > Streptophyta > Pinopsida > Cupressales > Taxaceae > Taxus > Taxus chinensis. The sequence goes on along the minus strand of CM034151.1, from coordinate 223,977,762 downwards.
GAAGTTGGACACTATAGAAAAACATTGTGGAAAACAATATTTGACTGTAACGGGGGTGGATGGCCAGAAAATTAAAACACACAGGTGGAAAACTGAAAAAGAATGTATGCATGTTAGATATGCAACGGATTATGAGGCAGAGCAGAAAAAACACAGACATCTTGTGGAAAAGGGAGGAACGATCACATCACAAATTGGTAAGATGTATCAAACAAATCTACATGCAAAACTCATACAATTCTCTACTTTATTTCACATACTAAAGAAAGGAAGATCGATTTTGAATTTCCTCGATTTCAAAGTTTTGTATCAATATAATGCCGAAATGCTGAACGTACCTTTCAATGATAGAGAAGGAAGATTTGAAAGAGAATGTAAAAAAATCAAAGTTTATCTCTCTTTCAATTGATGAAGTGACAACAGTCGACAACACTACATGGGTATGTATCCACGTCTATACTTTAGAAAATCATATAAGGACACCTCATCTATTGGGTGTTATGAAAATGGTTGAAAATTGTAATGCCTAAAACCTACATAAAATAGTTGTTTCTCATTTGAAAGATATTGTTGGAATGATTGATTATGAAATTTCTACGAAGTTGGTATGCATCTGAGCAGATGGTGCATCTGTCATGCAGGGTCATCGAACAGGGCTGTGTGTTAGATTACAAACAACAGTGGCCCCATTTATGCTATCAATTCAATGTATGACTCATATAATGAATTTAGCGTATAAAATGGGAAGCAACTACGAAAATGTTTCTAAATTAGAAGACCTTATAAGAGAACTTCATGCCTATATGGCAAGTAGCCCAAAGTGATTTGTTGAGTTCTAGAAATTTGTAATTGGAATTACAGATGGCAAAAAACTTCTGAAAGATGTTGAGACTAGATGGATCTCTTTGTATGAACCTGCATGCAAAGTTCGTGAGGAGTATCCTTCGTTGGTTGGTTTCATACACAAATATCATCATGAAGTTGATAGGGCAAGGGACTTGTTCCGTTTAACTGATTTGGAAACATTGCTTACATTGGTTGGTATTCTTCCAATGTTGCAGGAGATCAATACACTGATGAAGCATGCATAGGGGAGATTAATCTATATTGTGGATTTTATACGGATGAGAAAAATGGTATGTCAAAGTCTTGATATCTTGTACTATTCCCAAGATAGTTTTGATACTCCTGTTTTTGAGAATTGGAAAGCTTTATTAGATCTTAAAAATCCCAGTAACTATTTGAGATTTAATATCCATGATCACCTCTGCATCACTGTTAATGTGAGGGACATACCACTGCACATTTTACAAAAACATCAAGATATTACAGGATCGAAACAAGAAGATGTTCTCGCGACATGTAATCTCATTGAGTCTGTTATAATTGAAACAAAAATAAAGCTTAAATTTTTTTCAGAATCCTCATCATCAGAAATTAGAGAACATTTCTCCAAAGATAAAATTCTTGAAGCCATGGGTGTGATGAATCCTAATTTTTGGAATAGTTAAGGTGGTCGTGTTGACTTTGTAAGAAAGCATTTCCATAAATCCAAGGGTACAATAATGGAATATTTCACAAAGACTTTAGAGTTCAAGGGTATGGAAATCAAAGGTATACTGAATGTTGATTTATTAAAATTTTAATCAACAAATTTTGCAACAACAATGATGAACCAATCTAAAAATTTAGATGAACCTTCTGAAAGTGGTGCTATTACAAGGTTGCGGCGAGGAATCTATCAAAGTTGTATCTTACAAGAAGATATCAGTGAATATTTCAGATTATATGAGTTATGCCAAACAATGATTTTGGGGTCTGTGGAGGATGAAAGGGTTTTCAGTGCATTATCATTTATAAAATCAAAACTGATAAACAAGTTGGATAAAAATATGGAAAGTTGCATGAGGTGTTATGTATCTTGATACTCCATGGAAACTTTTCCTTTCGACAGAGCAATTGCGCATTGGAATTCCTTTTGCGAAAGAAGAGGTGTGAATAATACAGCTACAAGTACAACTGTTCCCAACGTTGAGAGTGGAATTGGAGCATCGTCAAACTCTACAGAAGAGAACATCGAGTTTGAAGAAGCTATTGATAATGGATTGTTTCAAGTTTAAATAGGTATCTTCTTTACCTTAATCTTATTGTTTGTCACTTTAAATTTTTTTCAAGCTCTTGTTATCATTAAAGATGTTACAGGTATATATATTTACATTTATTTAAATATAATATATTTCATCTTTTTTTTTTGAAAACATGCGTTGACATCCATCCGAGGAAGCTGGTACTTATCAGGACTGACAATGTCATGCAACTCACCCATCTATCTACTAATCCATTTCTCGTGTTGATTTTTCTTAAAACAAAGATCCAACACATTACCAATGATGATTTCACAGGCATGTAAAACACTAGAGGTAAGTTAAACCCTATCATATCATCATTTCTTAATTTCTTACAATTATGTTTAATTTATTTTTTATATTTGCAAAATGCTTTGATATATTTTCTAAACTTTGTGGGATAAAATCACACAATCAATTTTTACAAAGAGGAAGATTTTTCCATATTATACAATTCATAATCCATGATCCATTATACAATTCTATATCCATTCTAATGTCATCATATCATTACAGGTATAAAGAAGTAGATTTTGAGAATGTTTAAATGTCTCTGTCGTACTACATTCCAAATTTTCTTTAAAATTATCCATTATCATCATCCAAATTCCATGATCTACGCTTGAAGCTAAATCTACTATCCACATACAATTCATGATTTATCCATATCTATGAGACTATGATTCTATTCAATGTCATCATCCACATCTAATGCAATCATCATTACAAGTAGAGAAGAAACATAAACACCATATACAATGTCTTCGTACTACATTCTTAGAGTGTTTCCTTAAAACATTATCCATAATCATCATCCAAGGGTCCAATGGTGCTAGGAGGATCTACAATGTTAAAATTCATGAAGGTAATCCATATGCGCGTATGACTTCTATGATTCTATTGATAATGTCATCATCCTTTTCTAATGCAACTCACCATTACAAGTAGAGAAGAAACAAGACCACCATATTCAAAGTCTAGATAATATATACATAATGGATATGCCTAGCGTATAAAAGTTCTGGGAAGTTATCATACTCACCATAGATTCAAGGTTGTCAATAAACACCATTACAATCTAACAAATTCAATGTTAATAATATATAGGAAGATCCTACTGTATTAAATGATTATAAAGTATCTCAAATTTTCAAACGCTACATTCAAGTTTCACATTTCACAATCAGGCTAAATTTCTGATTGAATATTATGACCATCATATCTGTCAGAGTCTCGTATTGGTTATAGATTCTGGTTCTTCAAGTTTTGACCTTCAATGGTGCAACCCTTTCAGGATCTGTTTTTGGTCTGAATAAAACACAGGCTCGACGTCATGTACTCCTTTCCCTATGACTTCTCCGATGTCGGTTTCACCAATGAGTGGAAACCAGCTTATAGATTTCCGGTAACACTGTCAGATGTCGATACAATTCTGGTCTTCTTGCTTTGTCACAGAGGAAACTTGGAAAAACTTGGATGTGAGCAGCATATCTTGGTTTAAATGGAAAAAAATTTTAGGGTCGAAATGACATGCTCTATAAGATCCGCTTCAATGTATTCAGTTTTATTTTTGTTAAGTCAACAATATTTTCCTTCAAATGGTTTGTGCGGATGAAGAAATGATTTGCAGTTTGCAAGTGAACTTGGAAAACCTTTTCTTGACTCTGGGAATTTTCATATTTCAACTACACTAAAAAAGTGATGTCCATTAAACCTATTATAACGAAAATAAGAAAACTTCAAATTAACAAAAAACTTATTGTTTATGAGCTAATATGGGTACTTGTGACACTCTATCTCTCAGCATGGATGCAACTTGGTACCAGATGGCACTTCCTTAGACCATTTGTAATGGAAATGCCTGGGCTCTGTAGATCACTAATCTATAGACACTAAAATGTAGGTCACACTCCCCTTTGGTCCTGTCGACAAATACTGCACCTGCTTGCATCACATTCACCTAGCCATGGCCCCCTTCACCCCTTGCTAATATTAATTTAATTAATGTCATTACCCTCAATATATTTATTATTTAAATATCTTAATTTAAATAATATCCACACGATGACGGTTCCACCTAGACACGGCGGTCAGTCAAGGGTAACTCAACCTAAGACCTATTTCTTAGTAAGTTTCCATAACTAACTAAGACTTACCCAAACCCTAAAAATCAATGCCTACATTCTCTCTAACCACATTCTCGCATGCTTACAAGAAGCTCCTTTCTAATCCGTGGGTTAACGACATGAGATCCCGAGGAAATCAAGAGGATCTCCCTAGTTTAGGTAAACCTTAGGAAATCCCACCTTGACCGACGCCATACCCCTAACCGTCACTAGGTTAAGCCGTGAATCGCCATCGGTTACCCTTTTAACCCCAAAACAACCTTATTCTCAAGGTTGGTAGAAGGTTAGCAAAAAGACTAGAAAAGTTACAATACATTAACACATTCTAAGATACACATGCATGAAGGAATTTAATCCCAATATTAATTAAATTAATATTAGAGTGGGGTGAAAGGGGCCATGGTCAGGTGATATGATCTAACAAGCAAAGATGAATGTACATTTCCATGTAGAAGCTTTCCCAGTTGGTGATCACCTGAGCCCAACCTCTCACCAGCACCTCCATCCCTCACTCACAGGCATACAGGACCAGAAATTCAAGTAAGTATAACGTTATACTTCTCTGGTTTATTTCATTTGTCATTATATTATCACCTATTGTTTACCTAGCCACCCATTGACCTCCTCCAACACTTCCACCTCCAGATAATTAAAACCTCACCAAATCCTACCCAAGTCACCCAATACCTCATCCCAACCAACCAAAGTCCTTTGTGCAATCACAAAGGAGACCAAAATCTCATTCTGTGGAATTCCCCAAATTTCCATAGTAACCGGCACCAGTTTCACCTAACTCAGCCATCGGTCACCCTTAACCAACATCGGTCTCTGTATTTTCACATACAACCCAGAACAATGACCTATCCACCGCAATTCCACTTCACCCTCATTCACCTGTGATCTTCTTGATACCTCTGTCACATCTACATGAGACCCAGAACTAGTAAATTTGGATCAGCAGCTGACCTTGGTTTTGATCCTATTCTAACCTAGCTCTGTTAGATTAGATCTATTTCTTATTGTGTTTTAAGTGAGATACCTAAATCAATTTCAAATTACAATAGGATTTACTTTGTTTACCACATTAAATTGTTTAAAACAATGGACTGACAGCCATCTAGGAAGTATCACACTTCTCGGATCTAGCATACGCTAGGCAGTTCACTGCACATATTGCTTAATTCCTTCTGGTGGTCTTGCTTTTATTACAGGTAGTTCCTCCTAGAAAAAAGGAAGTTCTCATGATCAGCTGTGGATTCAGGAGTCATATGCACGCAAAAACCTATCAACTAGCATTTGAACAGGTATTCCTCCTATCCTCGTTACCCTATCTATTTCGTCAATACTTCAAAGAAACAATCTAAGCATCAGGTGAAACACTAATATTTTCCAAATTTTTTAATGCTTTATCTAAAATATCATCTTTATAATTATTGTTATACGTGGGAATCCCACTTCTTACTTGGGTAAGTAAGGAATCCATCTTTGCAGGTTGATTTTGGACTACAGCGTATAAACTATCCCTTTGCCAATAATTTTCAAAACAACTTATTATCTCATTGATTAGTACTTTATCCCTTCTCTCCCATTCTATGAGCTGATTGATATGAGGTAGAATAAACTCATCGAAATGAGATTGACAATCATAACTAATTAAGTTCTCTGAAGGAAAAGGTAGCAATTGTTCACCATCTGTATCTGAAGAAGATGATCTCACTGGAGTGGTACGGGGGCTTTCAGGTTGATCAAATGCTACTTGTTTCTTCCTTTGGGTGGCCTTATCTTATTTGTGATAAAATAAATCAATATTTAAACAAATAATCTAAAGTGAAATGTAATGAAAGTTGAATAAATTATGTTGAAATAGAAGTATACCTGCTGGCCTTGAATCATCTCACGTGTATTGAAAAATCCTGTTGGGTCATTATTATCAATGACCAAGTAATCTTAATCTAAATTTATAATATTTACAACCAATATGCCCGTTGCGCTGGGCAAGCCACCAAGTGAGAGGCTTGGAATTTGAAATGAGGAGGCAATGTTTAGTGTCCCACTAGGGGCCGAAAGAATTAGCATGCGTTTACCAATGTTCTTTTTTCCTGGTCCTCTAGTTGGCATTTTGAATATTATTGGTTGGGGAGGGGATGGTGCCGCTATTTTTACAGAAGGTGAAGGACTGCAATGTGCTGAAAAGTTCAAGAAAAATCATATGAAAAACTATTAAACTATGTAAAATCTACGAAATTAAATGAAGTACTATTCAAAACTTGTACCTTGTTGAGGGGTAGGTTGTCGTGGTGCTTGAGGTGGCCATGTTGGAGTAGTAATTGGTGGTTTTTGAGTTATCTCTTGCTAGGATTGCTGAGGTGGTTGTTGAGAAGAGATAAATGCATGCAACTGAACTGAGTGCGTTGGGGAAGACAGATGACTTTGAGAAGCATGCGTATGGTCCAAAGCCCCTGCAATGTCATCAACATATGATTGTATGTAAGGTAAAATTTAAATGGGTAAATGAAAATAAAAATTTGGAATTTGTAAATAATACATGTAAGGGTATTACTTCTTTGGTGTTTAACGAATTCAAATGGTTGGCGGTTCGGAGATGAGTGAGCTTCCATTTCATATTGTGAATCTCCTGACGCATCAGTGTGTAGTTGGCCTCTTCCTCTTGATGCCACCTTTTTTCAAGGAATGGCCTCTAAAAATATTCTCTGCAAACAGTAAATAGTTAATACCAATTGTCAGTCTAATGTCAAAATACAAACATGATAGTTTATACCTATTGTTCTTGAAATGGAATTGAAAAATCCATCAATGTCTCATCCGTGCAAGTGGGAATTGGTTTATTTTTTAAATTTAAAAGAGCCTCGCAATAAAGGCCAAGGAGATAGTTTTTGGTGTGAATGACTGGTTTTTCTAAAAGCTTTGCATTTGTAATGTCAATTCTTATTTTTTTTTATAAAAAGGTGAACCAATCAAATTTTTGTTTTCTGATAGTAACAAAAATGTATGCAATGGCCAAGTTTGGTATATCTATTTTCTGACCCTATAAAACTATTCTGGCTTGAAAGAAGGAAATCATAGTAGCAAGAAAGTGGTGTGTAATTCTTGTGCATCCACACCATGCATGGATTTATTGACATGAGCTGCAAATGCCAAAAAACTGTTGGAATTAATATAAATTTGAATTGTATCAAAATCAGAAATTGAATACAAAATGACGAATCAAAACAGTTTACACTTACAATCAACATGGAAACCAAAAGTCGATTTGAGGTATTTCTTATCGTCTTCGACGAGTGTTTCCTTTGTTGTAACAATGGGTAATTTTTTGAATGGGAGGCTTGTAAACTGATGAATATCAGCTGGGTCGATATCAAATTGAAACATTCAAATGTCATCCACAGTAACATTAAACAGGTTTGTCCTATGTATTATATGAGGAGAGAAGGTAGTTCAAAATATCATGGTCTATTTTGAAATGGGGCATCTTAACGAGCCCACCAAACTCACATGCATCGATCAAATCCTTGTATTCCGAATTCATTTGTAAAACAGTTTGGATGTGGGGGCACAAAGGGTTCCTGTAGAGTATCTTACTTGTGGATAGGGCTTGTGGGTTGACTGGATTTTCCTCTTGATTTTTGTCTTGAGCTTGGGATGCACTTATAGTCACCATTGTAGTTGTCCTTGAGCTTGAGTGTACCTCACCTGGATAATGGATTCCTGTATACAAGAAAATTCGAGAGCCAGAAAGTGTAAACGTGAAAATGACCGGTGGGAGGGTATTTATAGGACAAAACCAAGGGTTTCAAAGGCTAAGACATGCGTCAAAAATCCTTGTTGACATGCGACAACAAGCCTTATCAATGCGTGAAAAGAAGGCTTGTTGACACGCGACAATAATGCTTGTTGATGGATGTCAACAAGGGCTTATTGACGCAGGACACTGATGCATGATTGATGTTTGTCAACAAAATTTGTTGACGCACGTTCATGCATCAGTTTCCGTGTGCCAACCACGCGTCAGTGTCTGCAACTCTATAGTCCTCTCTAACTCGAAAAAAAAGTGGGTGAAAATTCAGTTATGAAAAATTGATAAATTCTCCTTTTAGTGAAATCGGTTCCAGGGATATTCACCAGGTATTTTCCACCTCCAATTTCCAATAGGTATCTTAAAATGAACCCTACGTAAATGTAAAAACTCCACCAATGCATCCCTTGCAGGCAATTGATTGAAAAATTATGGGTTATTTAAGAAGAATAAGTTTTTTGTTGCTTTGTTAACTTCAAAAAAACATTTGACATAGTTACTAGGGGACAAAGTTGGAGTGAGACTGAGGAGATTTACGTTCCATATGAGTACAAATTGATAGTTCATAGGCTTTATGAGTAGGTTAGGGACAAAATCATAACAATGAAGACATGTCAAAATGTTTTGGAAGTGACATTGGTGTCAAACAAGGATGTCCATAATCTTACTCTTTGTTTAGGATATATATTAATAAACTTGAGGAATGGATAAATAAAGTTGGTGGAGGTGATGTTTACCTACCCAACTATTTAGTAAGTTACTCTTATATGTAGAGATTTTATCCTAATTGCAAAAAACAACACGTAATGTGAGAGAACACCTCAGGGCTCTAGAACTCTATTGCAAAGAGGTTGTAATGCAAGTAGATATATAAAAAACTAGTCATGACTCTTATATGTAGAGATCTTATCCTAATTGCAAAAATAACACGTAATATGAGAGAACACTTTAGAGCTCTAAAGCTATATTGCAAATAGGTTGTAATGCAAGCATATATCAAAACAAATCTAGTCATGATCATTTCATTACAGAGAAAAAAGAAACAAATTAACTTCCTTTTCGAAGGAAGCCCATTGAAAATAGTGGAAGAGTACAAGTACCTTGGGATTGGAAACCAGAAGAACTTTGTACAACTTGCTCGTCACACCAGTGGTCATATATATATGTGAAGCTTGGGGTGACAATGTGTCACATCTAAAATGGAGATAGACGGAGAGAATTCAAAAACATATAATCACAAGCAACCTCTAGAATAAAATTCCATTTTTGAATGAAATTATATTAATTGAAACAAGTACCTTCCCATTGGAGGCATTAATGATGACTCTGTTATAAAAAAGACACAAAATATGGAAACCCATCAGTGGCTCAAAGTAGTGGTAGAGGAAGGGCTAAGCAGAAGTAAGAACACATTGATGAAATTGAATAACAAATGGATGAGTAGACATGGCAATAACATACAAGAGTTCCCAAACACTAACGAGGAAATAAAAAAGTTACGTTAGAGAGAAATTTAAGGTAGTCATTTGGATAAGAAACTTGGGTGGAGGAAAGCATACAATATCAAAGAATTTAATCCTACATGAGATCACGACGAAAATGCCTACATAAGAGCAGGTATCAAATAAAAGACAGAAACATGGATGGCTTAGGGAAGGACTAACTCACATCATCTTAAACGTGAAATTGATAGGTAGATAATTCTGAAAAGAAGAGTAAAAAAAGAGAAGATGTTTCTTTTTGCAACAATGAGGTGGTAGAGACAAAATGCCACTACCCCAGGAAGTACATAGTCCATAGAAATATCAAAATAAAGAATGATAACGACTTAAAAATAAATAACCTAATAATCTTGTTTAATGAAATAAGACTAAACAAAACACCATTATTGAGGATCCAAACAAATAATAATAAATATAACATGAATTTTTTTTCCATTTCATAGACAAATTAGTCAAACAATTGGTGTCATACAATTGTTTTTGTCTAACTCAAACCACTCTTATTAATTGTTTTTGTCATACATTTAATGTGAACTACTCATAATATTGTTTACGTCTCAATCATTTTCAGGATTAAAGAATGTTGTGGACGTTGATAAAATCCTTTCAATTTTATATCTAGTCAAAAGTGAAAAACTTGATTAACAATAGGTATTAACCCAAAAAAAACAAAAAAAATTGATTAACAAACCGCTTTGAACGGCCACGTGGCAGTTTCATTATCAAGAGTCAGGGCAAGAAAAATAAAATATAAAATAGAAAAAATCAGTGAAGCCAACCTTAAACCCATCATGCAGCCAGATTCAGCAACTCCATTATCAAAATTATTAGTATGCATACGAGAATATGCGTGATTTTCTGAATTTTGATGTCTAACTATGAAGAAATCATCGATAAATTTGTGATAACCGATCTGCAAGGGGTGGCAGCCATGCATCGGATTATAACTGTGGCAGTGGTTTTTGCCTTCCTTCTCATTGCCACCAAGTCCTCTGCAAATGTTATTCTCATCGGCATTAATTTCACTCTCTCCTACAAGGACAGGGAAGCAAATTTCGGTAACTGCTAATCCTGTTTTCAAATATCGTTTTTCCGAGCTTTGTGTTTAAGGATAAATAGTCGATCATTTTGTAGCGGCATTTTTTTTTTTTTGGGTACTGATAAATTAGATGTATTTAGTATATAAAATTCACTCAACATTTGCAACTGGCCTCATTTACTGGGATATGTCATACCCAGAATCGAAGGGGGCACTTCTGAGATATTGGGTGTGGATGTTTCTCGATATCTCGTACATTAACGTCTTTGGAGGATTTGAACCTGGGACCTTGCTCATCGATTTACTGGTGTGTCACACCCAGTTGAATGTCACATTTTTGAATATGACACACCCAAATTTTGGATGCCACGCTTTCGAGATATGGGGCACCCAATTTGGGTGTGGCATGTTACTCATATTATATATTAACATATTTTTTGGGGATTTGAACCTGGATTTTGCCACGAAGGTCCGTTGAGTTTAATTTTTTACTGTATGTGTTTCAATATTACATGGTATTGTGTCTTCTGGGGATTTGAACCGGACTCTTTGCTAGGGGGCAACCGATTTTTACCATATGATACTCAATATAACACATTAACAGGTATTTTGGGGATCTGAACCCGAGTCTCTGCTCTAAAACTCATTATTTTTTTACCGCTTGAGCTCATCCTAATTGACATATTAATTTATGTACCATTTGTTTTCCAACCAAAAAGAAACACATTCTATTATATTTTGAAAAAAAGATACATATTTCCAGGGGTTGAATTGTGTCTCCATGTTGGGATTTAGAGGACCATGCTTGCAATAAACTAAACTAGAGTAGCAGAAACAAGCAGATCTGAAATAAATAAAAGTATTCAAAAGAATATTAACATGGTAGTTATCCTAGAAAACCCTTTCGAGTGAAAGAGCCAGCAAGAATCTTGTTTATTGTATTCACTTGAAAAACCAGCTTACAAATACAATGTGCCTTAACAAAGCTTTGAGTTCCGGCTATTTGTCTCATAGTCATTACCCAAGTTCTACATTGAACTTGTATTCTGCTTCTCAAGTTCTACACCAAACTCAGCCACAACAACCTCTCCAAATGAGAGAACACACACTTTTATAACCAAAGCACATCCTATAATTAACCTTGCTTAGCCAACAAGTTAAAGCCTAAGAACAAGACTTTAAAACAGAGCCACTGCTTTTCTCACAAGACTCTCAATTACAAGCTAAAATTAGCTTAACACTAAATCAGGCGCTGCGTTTATGCTTTATCTCCAACACCTAAACTAGCCCCACTGCCACACGGGACGCTGTGTGGAATCCAGCGCCCAAAGCCGTGCTGCATGGAAAGAGGCAATAATCCAACACTCCATTCGGAGTAATAGAAACTGAAAACTACAGAATCCAAATCTGGCCCTTTTTAACGATAATCTGCGCTTTCAAATCTCCAACAGAGACCCTTGGTTTTTTTTTTTGCAGCGAAAATTGAAATAGCTTCGTAAAACCAGATAAAGGGAAGAGTATTATGACATATAGGGTTTAACCTTTAGGGTAAGTTTTGTTAAGTGTTAAGTTTTGTCAATGTAGATTGGCTTGAAACTATGGGGTTGAATTCCAAAAAATCATCACACAATTTGATCCACTGTGCTTTATAAAACCTCATCTGTTTTTCTTGTCTTGTCAAACATGCAGATTATATTTCAAAATCAGCATCATGGGAAGATGCTTCAAAAGAATAAAATAAAAAAAACCTATTTGCAGCGTACATTTCTTAGATGGCTTTTTGTATGTCTAAATTTTGTAATCATATCGGTTGATGGCCTTGGATCTTAAATAAATGTGGAAGTTGTAAGGGAATTCAAAATGTTCCACTCCAGGACTACAAGCTGCACCTTTTAGCTCTCATTGAAAGCGTATGTTTTTGGGTGTTGCTGTTTTGATTGTGTAGCTACTAAAAGTCGTTAGATATCGATCCACTTCTGACATAAAATATAATTGATTGGATGTCTACCTTCTTTTCAAGTGTGGAGCAATACAGTACTGGAGTAACATGAGTTGACATAGATAACTTTAACACAGAAAAAGCCATTCTTGAACACTCAAGAAGCTCTGAAACTGGAAATTTCTGATGGTTTTCATGACTACATATGTTTTTTATTCCTTTGTTTCTGCATTTTCTATTTGTTTCCTGAGTTTTTGAGAGCAGGCATCCCTGTATATTTATTGATCAGGTGACTACATTTGCTTCAGTTTATATATTGGACTTCATTTGACCTGAAATTTGGCAGACTGCCAAAGTCTACTCCCCCGGTAATTTTTCCCTTCTACACCAAAGGCTGACTGTACTATGGAATTCATTTTTTCCTCTTCAAGTTCTTTCGTTCTAGAAAGTGATATCAGATATGTCTGCAAACGTCAATTAGTGTGAGAATGGTTTGGATTGAGGTGAATATATTGAAAGTTTTCAAATTTGTTTTGAAATATTTCACTCTTTTAGTTGAGAGGCATCTGTCGTGCTTCTATAAGAAAACTAAAGACTTTGCTGGGTCTACCATAAACAATCCATCTTCTGAAACTTGGCCATAGTTATGCAAAATAATATGCAACAAAATAAATTGTATCATATTTTTCTATGCTAAGGACATAATAAGTGCGACAAATTTGGTTTCCTTCAACCCTAACTTCAAGGTTGACTGAAAAATGTCAAGCTTTTGATTGTAACAGAGACCATTCAAATTTGATACACAAATATTTGACATGATTTAACTTTTTAAGTGTAATCCAAAACCTGGAGAACAGAAATAAAAGGTGAGACCCGAAATATTAGGAAATTCAAACCCCATGGACTTGTACCCAGAAGACCCTTACACATTGATTTACCAGAACTTATAGAACAAAAAATAAGCAGCGAGACGCAAAATGCTGATAAATTTGAACCCCACACAGTTGTACCCAGTAGAATCTTGCACATTGATTTGCTCCGAACAAACACTCAGAGACAAAAAGAAATTGTAAAGATCAAGCCCATTGGCCTTGATAGTAGTCATGTTGTAGATCAAGATATAAGTCTATGTACTATTTAGTCATGGGATGAGTTGAAAAAATCTGTCTGGGCAGAGCAAGTCCATACAGTACATGAAGGAACTAAAGATAGAAATGGGATCATTTATTGAAGGAAATGGGTATAATGTCCAATCATATGTAGAGGATTAGTGTGGATTGTTTCCCACTGTCACTGCACAGGCAGGATAATGTGATATGTAAGGGCAGCGTGGAGCAAAGACAATTACATAATTTCAGAAGTAATTTTAATCAATGCTAGATGATTGGACTTATAACTTGTGAACTGACCAAATGGTAGTATGTTTTGGTAAAAAAATATGAACATCTGGGATTGTGATCTAGATTAGATCAGAGACTACTTCTATGTTTGGTCCCAACCTGGGCTTGGTTAAGGCAATTGCAAAATTTGTTTCTTTTTTTTTACTATATTTTGTTTCTTCCCATTCTGGTCAACACTAAATAAGATTCTTTTAATTTAAATGTTATATATGCTCAAGAGTAATGCAAGAGAGGAATTAATAAGTTAATATCTTTCTCTGCCCGATGATAAACATGTAGGGTGTTTTTTATGATGTTATGAGGAGTACCTCCACTTACGTCGTGATTTATTGTATGATGTAATAATAAGATTAAGTAAATCCTACTGTTTCTCTTTTATCAACTGCGAGTACATACCTTCATAAGATGTCATTAGTGGTTCAACACTATGTATGAAATAGGTTCTCTCATACATGTGATAACACTTGTGCTTTTTGGTTTTCAGCCTCCTTTTTGAAGCAGTCAGGAGTTTGTGGAACTGTACAAGTGACCGAACCTTTTGATGCATGCTTGCCTCTTATTAACACACCCAAATTAGGAGAAGGCACAAACACTCAGTTTGCACTTATTAAAAGAGGAAAATGCTCATTCGAGTCAAAAGTACGAAATGCGCAGGCTGCTGGTTTTCGTGCAGTGATTATCTACAACAACAAGGATGGCAACCGTTTGATTGAAAGTGAGTTATACTACGTATCACTGCTCTCTTTTATTTCCTTTATGTTATTTTTTCAAATTTGTTGGGTGCTTTGTTCAAGAAGAGGTAAACTGGAAGGAAGCTGCTTTGATAGACAATATCGTGCAATTGCTATGCAGTTCCTTGTTTGAGGGAAATGTATATAGGTTCTAAATTCAGGAGGCTTCTTCTGGCCAAACGTTTGGTTTAAGGGTCCATGGATTCTCTTGGTAAGTTCATTCATATCTAAGTAGCTGATCCTGGTATTGGTATCGGTGTGAGTACATAGTTCGGCTATTCTTGGTATGGCAATGTTTTGGGGCCTGGGTATGGCTGTAAAAAATATGCAAAATATTGAAAAATATAGCCAAATAAGTAAAATTAACCATATAATATATCAATATGCATAGAGTAGACAAACTAAGTTAAATAACCACAAAATATACTGATAATTCAATGCTAAATGTCATGATATTCAATATTACAATCTATACACAAAAATCAAGATAAACCAACATATTCATTATGTTCACGATCATTTTGCTCAATCTATTCATTATATACAAGAGTCAATGTTTATAATGAGAGGTAAGTATGCAATGAGAGGTAAATGTGGTGTTATTGTTTGCTTTTGATAAAATGAGTGTGAGAGTTGGCTTTTAGGGTTTCCCCATCCTTTTTAATGTTTTTGTAGTTATTAATAAATTAACAGTTGGCTTTCTAAAACTAAAGCAAACAAAAGTTTTTAAAAAATAAAAACTGTTTTTTCCCCGAGAGCCCTTGCTGGATACAGCCCAGGTACTGCTTGGCAGAGTCAGCTATGCCAGGGTTTTTTCGTGGGACGAACGCATGGTACGCAGCTCTGCTGGCGGTATTGATATCCAAACATAGCATACCGGGACTGGCTGCCCTGGGTACAGGTACCTTGTAAAGTAGGTTGCAACCATACAAATTTTAAGGAATAATAAAGAATGGAGTGATGTTGGTCCATTGCATGAGAGTTGATTTTGGCTTTGATGTTCATTTCTAAATTTCTTGAGAGGTGTCCCATATTTGTCTGTGACATGTGTTGATGGACGGAATAGGAAATGCTTCCCAACTTCTTTCTGATTGTGTAATAAAAAGTCTTCTTCGCTGAATTTTCATTGCGAGTATGTGAAACATGTACAAGTGTTATCTCTTTCTTGGGAAGTTCCTATTTGTTATATAGCATTGTAGAAGAATATACCTCTGAAAGAAACAGGCAACCTGTTCTATGTGTACCGGAATAGTGTTAGCATTTTTCTCCCTCATCAATCAAAAGTTATATGCTTCGGTAGTTATTATGGGTGGTTGAGATAGTTATGTGCATTACTTTTGTAAATATGTACGTTTTTTGATTAATGAGAATAACTGCTGCCATTATCAGAGTCATTTATTTCTTAATTGCTTTGTATCTTCATTTTATGAGGTTTACTGCTACCTTCTCTTTTTCTGTATTTTCATCACGAATATGTGAAACCTGCAACCTGTTCTGAGCTTAGTTTTAGTGTGTTTCCATGTGTACCAGAATAGTGTTAGTATTTACATTCCGTATCAATTTAAAGTTATATGCTGGGGTAGTTATTATCAGTGATCGAGATAGTATGTGCATTAATTTTGTATATATGTACATTATTTGATTAATAAGACTTACTGATGCCAATATCGAAGTCATTTATTTCTTCATTGATTTGTATTGTGCTTTCGTCATTGGTATCAGAGCCTTCTATGAGCCAGTCATGGTAACACCTAGTTAGTTTATTGTGCAGCCATGTGAAAAAGTTGTTGAACATAGAAGGTGAATGTGGAAAATATTAAGACCGAGTTAAGAGTGAGAGAGAATGTGATTAGAATTTGGAGCACTAGATAGATCTGTGGTGTAATTAGCAATCGAGACAAGAAAATAGCAAGCCTTCTTTTCTTTAGTTTGGAATTATATTTGTATTCCATTGCTTCTATAAACTACCCATGGGTAAACTTCACTACTTCCTCTGCCTCTGGTAATTGTGTTATGAATTAAATATCCTGGTTAGTTTACATTGTTTTGGTTGGTGTAATTGCTCTGAGCTTTTTGAAGTTAATAACTTGGCGATTCAAAGCTTGAGGTTAATTTGCAATGTGAACAATGTAATGCACCATAAACATGCCTTTTTTAGGCTTAGTACCAACTGGTTTGTGGTGAAATTTGTACACATTAAAAACACTTTACTGACACTTTTCTTTCACAGGGGTTGTCGGCATATTAATCTCCCTAAGTGTATGCATTTGTATACACTAGGATTGGGGTGGTCTGTCTTCGAGCATTTTGTGAGAGGTGTCGTGGGTTGCCCTTCCTACTACCACCTTCATATCAACATTCATCTTCCTCAGCGTCCCAATCCTTTCTCTAACTCCCATTCCTACATTGCTTCCTGAAAACTGACATCATCAACTCAGTGAATGATGTCTTCTAGCTGAAAAGTTAATATCATAATTACATAAAGAAAATTCGAAATCTTACTCTTTATTCTTTCTCAATACATAGGAAGTATTACCTCCATTTAAATAGGAGATGTTGTTCCTATATTTAAGGAGATATAATCTCCATAAATATCTCCACACATAACTCCTAAAACAACTCCATGCTATTATACGTGAGATTTTGTTTTCTCACAAAACTAATATTGTTAATGATTTGTTTACTCAACAACTCATAACAATATTTACTCACCCACTCATAATTACATTTACAATAATGTAATTAATTATTACAACACATATTATATTATCCTAGATAATATAATCACTTACATAATATTCTATGTTCACACTACAACATAGATATTCCTAACACTAGCTTCCTTGTTTTGGTTGACGCCATCGGCGGGGCCAAAGACAATTCTGAATTTTTATACGCCATCAGCCGGGCTGATGACGTCAGCTAAAACTTATTTTTGACTTAGAGGGATCTAAACCATATTTATAGGTTTCCCTCCATCATTTCTCGATAAAGAACAATTCACTCTGTTTGCACTCGCAGTTCTCCCTTAGGAAGAAGAAGATGATTTACAGTTAAAGGAGTTTAATCAAAGGAAGGTAAGTTAGCGCTTAAAGGCCTTGGTTTCAAGGATAGGAGTTGTGCCAACAAGGTTTACCAAGTCTTTGGAGTCCCCAACTATAGTCTACTTAGGTTTTCTTATACCCATCTTGATTTCACCTACAACCATCTCTCATAGAGAGCCAAAAGCTAAGGGGGAGATTAATGCACCAACGAGTTGACTTGATGTAAGTATCCCTAACCCTAATCTCTTTCTTTTGTACTATGGTTGATTTGTGAATGTTGTATGTTTCATGTATTTGATGGTATGGTAGATGCTTCTTGTCATTTACTTTTTTGCTATCATCATGTTATTGTTATCATGGCCCTTGCCTTCATCCTTGTCCTAGTTATTATAGCTTTTGCTTTACTATTAAATGGTGCCTAGTATCTTGTAAGGTCCTCCACCGCCTCTCTCTAAATAGAGATTGTATGTGAAGGCTCTCCTTATAGATCTATTCCAGCCTCCCATGCATGCCTTAGTTGTTGCATTCAAATTCATGGAGGATAAAATTTGTAAAAAAATTGACAGAAAATTTGTGATTAAATTCGACTAAAAGATATATACTTTTTTCCAAATTAAATATTCAAAAACAATATTTTTTTAATGAAAAATAAATTAAATCCAAGACATGGTCTTTTAATTTCAAACTATAACTTACAAATATATAATAAAAACATGAAAGGTTTAAACCTAAAATTAATTTTTTTTTGTAAAACCAAATCAAAGTGGTACAATGCTGCCCGAGTATTTGGAAAAGGGATTGAAGGCAAAATTGGCATATAAGGCCTGGGCAAATTTGCCGTAGTGGATGATCTTCCTGCGGAGGACAATGTCCAGGGGATTTAACAACCCTTTCTGGTTGTTGCCCCCTTGGATTTCTCTCCATATGTCCGGCACGATCTTTTTCTTGGGCTTTTTTGACCCCGTTATGTCCACAGTGGTGTGAGTCAGCATGTCTGGTTGGGACTTGCTGCGCTGCAGAGGGGCCTCAACATAATTTTCTCATTGGGTTTCTTAGCCCATTGGCTTCTTCATAGTATCTAGTTCCACAACCAATAGCAGGCAGCAAATATTACACAGCAATGAATTAAATTGTGGCTTTTAATGATTCTTTTGGCTGCTTTCTGTTCAGAGAATTTTGCATGTGTCACATTAAAATCGGCAAATGCGACGACTTAGATCCATGTGGCTCTTGCCTACAACCTCAAACCTCTTTGTGGACCAGCATTCTTGTGTTGGATTTAAAAATGGCCTTCTATTTGTAGAGACTTATTCTAGGCCCAATACATTCTGGTGAACCTGATGTGAATCCTAACCCACCTTTGATTGCGATATTTTAAGGTTTTCCTTTTCCAATTAATTTGTCAAGCATTTATTGCTTTCCAAAATTCTCTCTTTATACTCCCTAAAGGATATTCTCAGAGTCCTATAATGGAATGTTTCCAATCAAAGTAAGATGAGGCCACTCAATGGTCCGACTTCTCCCATCTGCTATCATATCCTAACATGGATTGCAACATGGCCTCTTCAAACCTTATGAAGACAATGATTCCTCCAACTAAGGTCAACACTAGATCCTCTAAAAATCAAAGGAAAATGCCTCCCAAGGTGATAGTGGCCAAAAGGGAGAGCAAAGGAGCAACATTGAAGTTTCTCCGGAAATGCAACAATTCCTAGTAGAAAATATTCATTATGCAGGAAAGTATCCCAAAGAAGTCCAACTCTTCATGCATTCTTTTCCTAGCACTCCTCTCACCAACGACACAAATAAGTTTCTCACGAATTTGAGGGCAAGTTATGGCAACAACGACTTCCCCCATATCTTCCTCATACACAACCCTCACAATTTCTACTGCTAAGGTGGGGGCGTCACACTTACAACTTACCTTCTAACATCACTGAAACTAATGCTCAAGGAAATTCAAATCAAACTCCTCAAGTGGAACATACTCAAATGTTCATGCAAGTTATGGACCATATGGTGCAAATACAAATTTTGACCAATATCCAAATGATGCAAATACAAACCCAACTTATGCAAATGCCAAATCAACCTCAAAAAATATATTGGGGATCACCTAATCAATGTGCTTTCCCTCTCCACCTAACAGATGTGAATGGCAGACCTATTCTGTAACTACCTATTGAAAACAAAGTGCTTCAAACCTTATAAAACAAATCCTTAGCACCTTACATTACAGCTATCGATATTGGAGGAATCACTCCAACTATCTCATATGATGGGTCCATTGACCCCACCTTACATCTTAAAGCTTTTGCCAATCTTTACAAAGATTGGCTTAAGACTAATACCTATGCAACTACCAAACTATTAGCAAAATCTCTAATGGAGGATGCTTTAGAGTGGTACAATGAACTTAAGCCTCACTCCAAAAGGATCAAGGCTTAGTCACTGCTCTTGTGCAAGAATTTCAATACCATGACCTGCCTAAAGATAACTTAGGAGACTTTGTCAATGCTAAGCGATTAAACCATGAATCCGCCCACAACTTCATCAAGTATTGGAATTCATTAGCCAATAAAGCCGATCATAACATGAATAAAGAAAATCTCTTCAAATTATTTACTATTGCCTTAGAACCCAAGTTACAATACAAAGTTCAATCCTTCTCTCCTAAGACCTTGGAGGAAGCCTTCAAATGTTAAAAGACGAGATCATCCAATGTGACAATTTCAGAATCCTCTACTGTTGAAAACAAGCTTAAAAACAAAAATCAGCATGCCACCAATGACAATACCTTTGACATTAGATTTGATTCCAAAAGAACAATCAATGCTATCATGCCTAGTGCCCCTCAACATATGGCACCTTCCTAACTATGCATGGTAAATCTGTTTCATCCAAATCCCAAATCAAGAGAGTCAAATCATCAACCTGTAAGCAAAGAAGAGATCGAGAACAAATAGCCTAAGCCTCAACCTCAATAGTTCGACCCTTTTGAGTTGGTTCCTAATTGGTTCAACCCTCAAAATATTTTGTTGGTGGCACGTGAATTGGGGCCACTCATGAAAATTGTTGCAACCTTAGAAGCATGGCATATTCCTTCCTACTAGGAGTTAACTTTGACCATGAAGCAGTGATTCAAGAAAGATGCTAAGAATTTCTCAACCCCAAACAAATATTGGATGCCCAAAACAAGTGCGAAGCTATACACCAAGCTAACACACATTTAGTCATATACACCAATCCCTTACCGAATCATTCCAGAAGCACAACCCAAGCTCTTCCTCAATGTAGTCAACCTCAAAATTATCGACATTTTACCAATCCTAGCCAAGCAATCAGTGATGCACATGGCACAACAAATTGAAATTAACTCACACACTCTAAGCAATGCTTTCACATATATGAAAAAATCACTCTACTTTAGGTTTAGGATTGATAGATGAAGAATGAAATAGAATTACTTTAGAGTGTATATGCATTTAAGATGATGTTGGTAGCTCACTAATTTTAGTTGTTCACTATGTGTTAATTGGGATACACTTGTTAATAGTTGTTCCTGGCATGTCAGTTATTGTACACTCACACTTATAGTGGCTAGTGGAGTGCACAAACCAAAAGTTTGTAGAACATGGAAAGAGTTGGCTTTCAAGAGTTGTACAGGGTATGGAAGTGATTACTCTTTTCATGTTTTTGAGTATACAAAACTTCTAGAGATTTTTAGTGATGGACACATTCAGGCTATTGCAGATAGTGTTTCCTAGGTCGATGGATATCTTGTTGAGGATAGGTGTCTGCATTGTGGACGGAGAGGACATACCCAGAGTTCATGTTTTGACCTCCACTTGTGTCTTCATTGTGGGAAGAGCAGTCATACATTTGAATGATGCTGCAGAAGGAAAGTTTCAAGTCACTATTTCAGATGGTTACCAACACGGACATAGCCTTCAAAGATTGGTGATTTGGAATAGACTCATTTGCGAGCTCATTCACTATTGCTATCACATTTATCAGGCGATCTTGATTAGTTGGATTGGTTATTGATTTGGGGCAGGACATGCATTGGTAAGGCAATTGATTTTTATTGTTAAGGTCAAGGATCAAGCCCCTTAAAGGATAAGTTTGCATCATCTTTCAATTTGCAATTCGAGAGGTGTTCACTTAAAGGACAATTCTATACTATTTTTTAAGAAGCATAGAGGTGGTCATATAAATGACTAGCAACTATGAGGAAAAAGGGGCTACAAGCTAGTTTTTTGATAAAAACAAGCGAACAAGTGCCAAGGACACAAAAATGGAGTAAGAAAATATTATTGGATTGAAATTATATAATGGACAAACATCATTTATGTGGATAGGGCATGAAACACTGCCATGGACATGAAAAGGAGCATGTATGTAATATTAGAAATTATATAACGAACAAACTTTACTTCCGTGGAGAAGAAGACTCAAAGTAATTTTTATGGGATTTAAATAAGCATGGTCAGCCATTGCCTACGTCTACAATATTGTTCTATCTTCAAGTACAAACAAATGAATGGTGGAAGACCAGTAATAAGGGTACGGAATAGGAGGAACTCTGAAAAAACTTTTTCAAGTATACGGATGAAAGAAAATGCAAAATAACTCAAGACAGAGCTTGGAAAATAGGACGAGGAAAAATCGAGAATTTCGGAGCATAATCAATCACTTTTGTCCCAAGTTTAATTACATTAAGGAAAAAAGGATCACGTTTAGGAAGACTTGAAAGGAATAGATGAAAAAGCAAGAAAGGGGTTTGAAGGGCAGTCTGTAAGATTATTTAAGAAGCATTAATTATAGATGAATGGAAAACAAAGTTATACGATGAATCTGATAAGGTAAAGATTAATCCTCTACAAAAATTGCAGCTCAACTTGAAAAGGGAAGGAATAAAAGCTCTACAGAGGAAAATTAGAAAAATATACAAAGGGTATGAGAAGAATTTGACAAACTCAAATTTAATATTTAGACACAAAGTAAGAAATTGAAAGATATCACGTCTAAGGTGAGACGAAAAAAAAAGGAATTTTGTAAAGCAATCGAAACAAAGGTTGCGGACAAAGAAGTTGTTCAATAAAAGCTATCCAAAAATGATGAATTATACTTGGAACACAATTATGGAAGTCAAAAAGTATATCAACATTCCCATTACTATGAAAGTTGATGAGAAAGACAATATGATACACATTGATGCAGATGGAAAAGGCTATGAAATACTTGGAAGCAAACAAACGACCGTATAACTTGTTACTATAGAAGGCAAAATTGGTGAAGAAAACACTTTGGTTCGAATCAACTAGAATCAATTATGAGCTGAAAAATTATTAAACTTTGACACCAATACAAATTATTTCATGGGTGGATTAATTGTGAAGAAAGGCAACGCTTATATGTAAGATTGAGTTCATTATAATATCATCATTTGCGACAATATTAAAGCTGAAAGTCAAAACTATATTGATGCTTTTGGTCAAAGCTTCTCGAGAAGGCAAGACATGCTATATACTCCACATAGCATTATTAATAAATAATTTGACATGTTTCCGAGATGGTTAGCATGCACGGATAAATATAATATATTTACATTAATATATAACACATGTATTCGTTAATCACCATCATGTCAATATATCTTCTCTCTATTATATTTTATTGGTATTATTGTTTGTTATTCTCGTCCATTCCATGTACTAGCATTTGGGTATGAAAAAGGATATATTAATTGTGACAAACACATCATCAATTTTGACATGTAAGGAGAAGGGATCAAATTGGCTTGATAATACATTCAAGCCATAGTATCAGGATACGGGTACTGGTACAAGGATATGGAGATGGGTATGCCATTTTCAAAAAAATAGGAAATGGGTACTTGGAGATGATTATATATATAAATATAAGTAAATTTTAGAGAAAACAATATTATACAACCTAATTTAGCCAAAGAAAAACATTAATAACTTTCAAAAGTAAATATATTAGATGTTGACAAAAGATTAGAGTAATTAATATTTATCTTTGACATCTCATCATGTCTAGGGTCAAGAGTATAAAATATATGCTTCTTGAAAAACACTGAAATGCAAGTCTTTGAGACAAGTACTAGTCTCTGATACACTTTTTTTAGTATGAGATGACTCTCCGCGCAACACCGGTTCAAGTATTATGGTCAGTGAACTAATTGTCTAGCATATATCATTAAAATAGATGTAGATTTTGTAAGGGTAGGTTTCAAATAAATAGCTAGTGTTTAGTTTCTTGGGAACCACTCAAGACTCATCCGTGGGGAGAGATTTTAGAGCTAATGTTCTCCTTAATTCACTGCATTTCTTAATAGGATTCTATGTTTTCACACTGATGTTAAATTCTACGCAAGGATAAGCTACCATGGGGATTTTTCTTCTTCATCAACTTTACAAGAAGAAAAATGCAACCCTGTCATCTAATAAAAATATGAACACATATTCCACTCCTTTGTCATTAAACTATGGAAAATCTAATTTTTTGGGATGCTTTTTGTTCTTACTTGGCAGTTCTCCCAAGGCAGGTTCTCAACTTGTCTTCTTTTGCAATACAATTTGGATGCTTTTGACTATATTGCATTGTGTTTTGATGCTTCTGCTTTAAGACATGTCTTTTCACAACCACCATTCTATTGATTTAAGCAGGTCTCTGTTGTGTTCTCTCAATTTACCTATGCCGCGCTATCATTCATCTTGGCAAAAAATATGCTTCCCTTGCTTTGGTAATTCTTTGTGTACATAAACATCATTATTTTGTGACTAAGATCAATCTATATATGTATATTTTTGTCCCAATTGGTCAACATGTTATAATAGTAAGGCTAGCTGAAATAGAAGCAAGATAAAAAAATCCATGGATAGTTTCTCATATCACTTGTTTGAGAGGAACTATTTAGAAATGCATGGACCAACCCCAATGCCCAAACAAAAATGCCTCGACCAATTTCATTATTGTTGATGTCTTTGGACCATAGGAGCTAGACATAAACTGGACAACACAAAAAGTTAGTCAATTAGCAATAGATTTAGGAAATTGAAAATACACAAAATATTGGAAATTGATGTGTTTGGTAGAGCCTTGCAAAATCAACACGCAATAGTAATCATCAACTTCATTGATTATTCCATATGCAAACATACATGTAAATAAGCCTCGTGATCTCCTATAGACATGGAGATGGGATTATCACGCCAACTAATGCAATCCCTTAACTTTCTCCACACATCCTAATGTCTCTGTATATCTTAAATTTATTCTCTCTCTCTCTCTCTCACACTATCTATGTGAGTTGTTATAACAATTCACAAATATATCTAACAAATCTGTTAACACACTCTCATAATGGAGCATTGATTTATTTATTCCTAACATCCCTCCTTAGCTTAGTCACCGCATTCGAATTCGTGGAGTATAAAATTCGTTATTAAATAATATAGATAAAATTCGTTATTAAATTCGGCCAATAGAAATATACTTATAAACAATTTTATTTATATATATATATATATACTAAATAAAAACTTTAAGCTCTTGATAAGGGGAGTAAGGAAAAAAATGTGGTTAATTGGAGGCCTCCTCTTGAGGGGTGGATTAAGTTAAATTTTGACGGTGCCTCAAAAAGCAATCTTGGTAATGTAGGGTGTAGATGTGTGTTGAGGAGTGCGAATTGCCAGCCTCTTTTGGCTATGGCTTTGGACTGTGGAGTTTCTTCTAATAACTTTACATAAGGTATGGCTCTTCTCTTTGGCTTATTGGAAGCAAAGTGCAAGAATTAGCTTCGCATATGGATTGAAGGGGACTCTTTGGCTATAATAAATATGGTTCAAGGAAGGCCTCCTAAGGCGTGGTAATTGAAATCCATTTGCTCAAATATCATGTCTATTCTGCCTTCCTTTTCAGAAGTGAATTTCTCTCATACTCTAAGAGATGGCAATAAGGTGGTAGATTGTTTAGCGAATAGAGGGGTTGGTTTATGGGATAATCTTCATTTAACCTCCCTTTCTTGGGAGGCGAGCTTCCCCAATGATATCCAGGCTTTTTTAGCTGGGGACGCACGAATGGCGTTGGTTGGTGATTGCTAATGACTATAAAGGCCACCTACTATTCATTTCCTCTACCCATAGTGTGATGTCGATTGAAGTGAAAGATTTGGGCAGAGAGTTCGTAGCTCTAGCGCGTGTGTAGCTTTTATTGGTTTGGGTGGAGGCGAGTGTTTTAAAGGAGAGTTGGTGTGAGGGATGTACATCCCTTATGCTTTTATTTAGACCTGTTTGTTGGTTTTCCTTCCCCTTTTTTCTGAGCTCTGCTTTGCGTCAGTCTACATGACGTCAGAGGAAGGTCTAGTGGAGGGGTCTAGTTGGAAGCGGCGTCGGGCCCAGACTGGGGAATCTTTGGAGGAATCCTTTGCAGACTGGTTGAGTGGGAGAATCAAGATTGCAATGATGCGTGTTGGTTGGAGCAAGTTAGGACGGTGGCGGAGAGTGTTGACGCAGAAGAAGTGGTCATTTGCGACAAACCAAGGAAGCTTATGCTGGACCCCGACCATTATGTGGGGAGGTGAAACGTCTTTGATGTGGCTCAGGGTTTGAGCGCTGTGAATATAATCTCGAACTCATCGGGCCAGTTCATCCTGCATAAAGTGCTGAAGGATTTGGAGGAGAGACTGGTGAGTATGTAGTATCACATTCATGCAATGGCTCGTGAGATTCATGCCCTTTCCCATGGTTTGGAGGCTATCGCTGAGAATCAAGGTTTTCGGCTTCATGATAAAGCCAAAATGTTAATGCTCGAATGTTGTGTGGATCACTCTCCCTCCTCTTCGCAACCTTAGAGTGACTGGGAGGTGGAAATTCTGGCTGAGAAGTCATCTGCTTTGGGCAAGGAGGTGTGAGCTAGAGTGGTATCTGCTATTGTAGCGTGGTGGGGCTTTTTTTGAGTCGGATATGTTCGCTGGGTTCTAGTTTCTAGTTTTTTTGTAAAGAGGATATCCAATATTATGTAGTCTATAGATATATATCTTTTTTATATTTTGATGCATGATAAAGTGCTTTAAACTTTTCCTGAGAGTCCATTGATGATTGAATATATCATGGACCGGCGCAGGAAGCTTATTTTGAGGCTAGGGCCTTCTCCCTAGGGATCATAAGCAAAAAAAAAATTAAAACTTTAATTTTTTTGTAAACCATTAGTTTATTATCTTATATTAAAAATCAAATAAAATAATTTACTTTATAAATTTATAAATAATTATTTTTAAAACTATTTTTCATTGAAGATGTGTTAATCTAAAAATTAAAACTAAATTTTACTAACCTAAAAACAAATTGTAGTCTATAAAATATCTATACGATAAAACTTAAACCTAAATTTTATTAACATTAAAACTTAGGCCTAAATTTTATTAAATTTAAAAACAAAGTTATAGCCTATAAAATATCAAAACGTTAAACCTAAAGTGTATATATATATATATATATATATATATATATATTTACATAACATGAAAATTAAATTAAAACTTTAATTTTTTAATAAACCATTAGTTTATTATCTTATATTAAAAATAAAATAAAATAAATTACTGTATAAATTAATAAATGATTATTTTTAAAACTATTTTTCATTTAAGATTTGTTAAGCTAAAAATTAAAACTAAATTTTATTAACCTAAAAACAAACTATAGTTTATAAAATATCTATACGATAAAATTTAAGCCTAAATTTTATTAACGTTAAAACTTAAACCTAAATTTTATTAAACTTAAAACAAAGTTATAGCTTATAAAATATCAAAACGTTAAACCTAAAGCTTATCAAACTTAATAACAAACTATAATTTTTAACTTTTATTAATACAGAGTCACCAAACTGAAGTGTGAAAGTTGAGTGGTGGCTCGAGCCTGCTAGTGCACTGCTGCGTGCTGCGTGATACGCAAGTGAATGGCAAGTCTGGGTCTGAGTATACGTGAGTGGTTGGTGCCAACAGCTGGTTTGAGTTTGGTTATGGTTGGTGTGGATAGTCCACAATCTAAACCACCTGCAAACGACAGCTTACAAACGAGAGCCACTAAAATCACTAAAAATCCTACAAATGACATCCTAACTCCACAAACTACAATGAATTTTTTAATATTATTTTCCCTCGAAAATAGGGACTTCATCCAAATGATTAAATTTGCGAATGTGAGCGAATTTTTGGGTTCATTAACTAATTTGGTGAATTTTGATTTTCTTGGATAAAATCTGCTGAATGCTGTGACTTAGCTCCTTAGTGCAAACATAGGCGAAGAGAATCATATTTTGTAGAAGTTTCTCTTTGAAAACAATCTTTGGACCAGTCACAACTCCATCAAGTTGTCGCGTTACCCTCATAAAGGTATAGCTCCTGAGTTGAATTTCCAAGCTCCTGGAACCCTCTCCCTGAACTCCCGAAGTCTGAATCTCCAAGATTCACAAACTCTTGGAACTATTTGGACAATAATCCATGCCAAGTTTACCACGATCTCTTCTTTCCCTCAAAAAGTTAGCTTTTTGAAATATGTGTCTTTCACAAATGTTAGCATGGGAGATTGTTCACACAACACATAAAACATGAAAATACTAACCCTTCTGCCACTGCAATAGATGTGTGGCCTTGTCATTAGTGGTTGACGAGAGTTGATCGATTTCCTTCATTTGTCATCGCCATCCTTCTGTGCGTTGTTGCTTAGTCAATGGATTTGACCATGAAGTTCAAATGAGAGATCCCCCCCACATGCTTGACATACTTATTAGAAATCAGACGTCGGTTTCCCCAATAATGCGTCCGTGTACAATTGAGGCAATTATTTTTGACACTATGACAATGCAAAGTGGCAACTTTTGACTTCAAATTGAACATAAACATGAAACATAAATGTTTAGATCAACTCTATGTGACATTAACTATTGACAATGACAATAAGAACACACGTTCTTTATTTGAGATAACAATTCAAATGACACAATGTAAATTTTATATTGATTTTGACACAAAAATGACTTAAAAAGAAAACTTTAATAAGCCTATGAGTCTAATTTTGACACTTATTCTGACCATTATCTAACCTAATACTAAAACATAATGGTTGCACGTGATCACTTGACTATAGGCTCATTAAAAAAACTTGACAAGTTATTATATTAACTAAATAACATGATAAATAAAACAAATCTTGAATAAAGTCCATGCAAATAGATGTGACAGTAGTGTTGATTATGCCGAAGGCGTTGCCAAATGGGATTGAAGGTCATTGCCACTGACATGCTAGGGCAGCGGATGGTTCTGATCAATTGGTCGTTAATGCATGGATTTTTTTGTAGCCGTCCACATGGTAACACAACAAACTTGGCATGTGCTTTGATGAATTCCCCTGACAGAGTTATCTGCCTATAAAAACCAAAGGCTGCAATTCAATTTCCTGCAATATTACGTGGATTTTGTCTGTTCTCTCAGCTACACAACAGATGATAAGCATAATCAAGACCAATTCCACTTGCAGCAAAAAGGTTGTTGCTGATAGAGATCTAGGAAGCATAAATTATCCCTCGTTTTTCGTTGTGTTTGCTAATTCTAGTTCTACACAAGTGCTAAAATATAGGACTGTCACGAACGTGGGTAATGGCACTTATGTGTACAAAGTTGGTATAAACTCACTGTCTGGAGTGAGGATTGTGGTGAGAGCAACCTTCCAAAAGTGAAATGAGCAGCAGTCATATAGTGTGACGTTTGTGAAAAGAAGTTCCAAATTTTTAATACAAATGTTATTCGTCTCTCTTGCTTAGACTTGTGAGGTATATATAGACACGTGCCACACTAATTTGAGTGCGATGCAGTTTGAAGGTTTTATTACTAAAAATCCCTCCTTGTAAATCAGAGAGCGATTTGCACTCAGCAACATAAGAATTCGTATCGAGTCTCAATTTAAAACTTTTGATGGGTAGATAAATTCTACCTAGCTCTCATATGACCAACCGTTGGAGGGGCTTAATTATCGCTAATTGTTCTTGCATCACCTGTCTTCATGCAATTAGTTGAGCTTAAAACTGAAAAGGGGGGTACAAAGTGCTATAAGAAGTCGACATTGCAGTTGAGTTTCAAACTTAGAACATGTTGGCTTTTCCATATTTTTTATCTTGGCCCCTTTGAGCGCAAATTGTACTTATGTAAACAATCGAGTGAGATCAAGACTATAAAGTGGAGTACAATAATAGATATTATTTGGGTAGGAACAATATGAGCTTATGGAATAGGTGTAGGACATGTAGGTATTTGATTCCCACATTTAGGTCCCACATTTTTCTTTCCAACTTTCTATTCATTTCTTCTTATCTAACAAATTAAACGTCGTCCGATCGAAAATGTTCACATCATAAAAAATAAATTAAAAAAATAGCAAAGCCTATTTTCCCCATATTTTCTCTAATTTTTCTGTTTCTTTCAGTTGTGTAAGGGCCAGTTGTTGGTGCCCTAGAAGTGGCTGACAAGTTAATGGCATTGACTGAGCGACCCCTCCATATGGCTAAAAAAAGACGTAGTACAAAGCTATTCCTAAGCTCGATACTATTTTTGATTAACTCATGTTACTCAATACTTATTTCACCATATCCATGCATCGCCCTTGAAAGATTCTCTCCTTGGTTTCTTTTCGATATGGAAAATATTTTAATCAGACCTTCTAGATATATGTTAAAATATCTTTCCCAATTTGTCACCTCTCAAAATTTAAAAAAATATAAAACTAGACCGACGTATCAAAGTTAGTATATTAAAAAGTGATGCGGTTCTATGTTGGAAATAACTAACCCTCTGTAAACCATGTGTAATGTCCCTCTTTCTCGAATAGTCCGGTCAAAGACCTTTGGCTTGTTTTGTCTACCCGATGGCCAAAGGGTGTTTTCAAGGGTGACTTCGGTTTATTATTTTTATTATATGGTGCTCAAAATAAAGTAAAATATCATTAAAGCACATATAATGAATTAATAGACTGTTTGAATGACTTTGACTTAGGAAAGTGCATTTAAATAAATTAGTAAATTATTTAAATTGCCTTCCTAGCCAAAAATGTGACTTGTTTGGGTAATGGTCAATTAAACCCAAAAATGCGACTTGCTTAGTGAAGCAAAATAATTAATTAAATATTAATTATATGGTTTTAGCCAAAAAGTGCGACTTGCATCTTTGGAGGAGTTTTGGCTATATGGGGAAAAATGCGACTTGGGGAAGGCATTGAGATAATCATTATTTTTACCCGGCAGTTAGCATTGAGCTTTGCAGGCAAAATCCAAGGATGGAAATCCTTTGGATTATTCCTCTTGTGGACGGAAACCCCAAGAGCAGTGAGAGAAGCTTCCATCCAGGAATCTTCATTGTTTACACAGGTTATTCATCATTCCAGCAGTTTCAGAGAAAAGAATAAATTGCAGCAGTGGGCATTTGTACAACTACTAGGTGGGGTGACTTCTTCTACAGTTGTTTATTGCTGTATCAGAGGTATTATTCTTCATGATAGATATTTATTGTAATTCTCAGCAACAAATATATCAAATCGATTAGGGTTTGAATCATTTACAGTGGGTTGTTGGACAATCTTTATTATTAAATCTATCTGCAGATTTATATTTGTATTGCCGTAATATTTAGCATCAGAAATCATTATTAAATACACGGCTGAAATGTTTATGAAGAAATCTGCCTGTTAAACCCTAGGTGCCTTTTCTGTATTCACCCGGATTGTGGGGTTTTGCTTTATTTAATTTATCTATGCGGTTTTAGTGTGGTGTTCTATGAATTCCTTTGATGTTATCAATTCAGATTTGAGCCAGAGCAATATTTAAAAAAAAAAAAAAGTATTCAGGCAAAAAGGGGTTTGGGATCTTTCATCATGGAAAGGCCACCCTATTTGATGCAAGGGCATTAGAGCATTCATGGAGAAATTTTGCAATTTTGGCTTTCTTAAGGTCTAGGAGTTCATTTTGAACAATAAGGCATGTTTTCCTTGGCATTTACTTGCTCTTGCAGCCCTCAAATTGTTCAAATTGATTTTCCCGCAAAAACTTGTCTCTTAAAAATTTGAATATTAGTAAAGGATTAGGTGTCTCCTTGAGTGTGCATCCTTGTGTTGTTGTTCATGGTCTCTCAGAGGAGACCGAATAGCATTGGTAGTAATGCTTGATCTCATAACTCATGGACAAACCCAAGGAATGAACATTCTCACTAACTTGAGTCTGAATTTTGTAAAGGAGAGAGACCATTCATTCTTCATTCATTTGAAGGAGGATCAGAGAGTAATGCTCAGAATCATAGTGGAAAGAGAAGAGTCAACTAGAGGGTTAACAGTTTAGGGTTTCTTGAAATTTTGCTATGGACAAGTGAAAGCTCAGAGAACAGGCCTGTGTATCTGTATAGGAGGTGTGAACTTCCTGTGGAAATTTTGTATGGAGTGTTGAAATGTTAATAAGTTGGAAGGAAAGTTATTCCAAAACCATGAATTCTCTCCCTTTTCTCTGAATTTTATGTTGGTAATGAATAATAACTCTTGAGTTTTCTGAGATATGGGTTTGTTTTGTATGCTTCCAGTTCTTGAACTATACCCGAGTTTTATGATTGCTAGAGCATAGTCAATTGCTTGGACAAACTGAGACGAATCTGAGAACCTTAGAACGTTTTTGGTAAGGCGTTTCCTAGTGCATTTTATGTTATAGATTCACACAGACCTGTTAACTGTAGAGTTCTCTTTCTGTTTATGAATTCTTGGTGAGAATAGAGTTCTGAGCACAATGAGAAGGGTTTTAAAAGCCTGCAATAGAGAAAGTGAATGGAAATAGGGCTTGAATAAATGATTGATCACTTAATCTCAATAAACCCTCGGTACTAACCCTGTTACTGGAAGGCCCTGAGTTAGAGTTAAAATTCATGATTAGACAACACAGAGGAGTTACAAAGCCTTCAATCAAGACATAAAACAGAGTTTAGGCCTATTCACAAGTTTGACAAGTTGATTTCATTGAGATCTTTGTTTCTCTATCCTATGATAGTGGAGAAACCCTAAGTCAAATTTGCAAAGAATATCTCAATCTTCAGAAAGAAAAGATACTGAAACTCGGTCAGTTCCATCTTGAACTACATCAAGGAGTGGAGTAAAGAGTGTTAAGAATCCAACACTTGTATGGAGAGTTTCCTGTCTTGAAACCCTTATGCACGGTCCTGTGAAAGTTTAAACAAGCTATAGCCTAAGCAAAATCCTGTTGTCAATCCCAAGTTCTTTGTTCTCATTGAATAGTCTACTTACCCCTGTAAAGAGGTTGAATTGAGTGTGGCGACTTACATTAGTTGGAAGGTTACAAGGGCTAATTGAATTGAAAATCAGTACTCTGCCCATCAATTGTGCTAAAGGACTTTAGTACCCTGTTTTCATTCTTTCATGATTCAGTTTTGGAGAGTGTTGTAAGCTGAGCACACCCATGCAACCATCACTATTTGTCTTTCTTCTTATAGAGAAGAATGGCTACCATGAAAAAGGAAATGCCCAACATTAATACATTTCCCACATTTAGCTTTTTTTATCTTTTCCATCTCATATTTCTAACGTGTGCAAATTGTTTCCTATTTGGTGCTACATGGATATCTCATGAACCACTTCAGTATTTGTTGGATTAGTAATATTTGTGGGGACACATTCATGTGGCCACCACATAATGTGACTCCACAACTAAGTTTTATAAACTTAGCATATGACTTATATTATAAGTTATTCATAACTTTTATAAAGTTATAAATGATTTATTTAATTAATCATTATTAAGAGTGAAACAGTTCAATCGAAAGGTTGCAACCAAATCACCCACCCTTTAAATATGGTGATCTTCTATTGGAGTTTGGTGTGAAAAAAAATAGTAGTTGTGCATTCATTTCTAGATGTAATAATTGTGAAGAAGTTTGAAGAGATTACTGTGTTGGGTTGGCTTGTATTCATCTGGCATTGTTCCTCATCATTATTAATATATTGAAAAGTGCATTTTTTAGTGGGTTATTTACCTATTAACAGGTTTTCCCACTTAAATCTTGTGATGTGAGTTATATGTTTGTACTTTTTTTATTTCTTATTCTGCATTATATTTAATTCTTTAATTCTGTGATTATTTATTAAAACCTGCATCTAACTTAAAACCTATAATCCTGATGATATGCTAAAGATTGATTAAATTATTTCACCAATTATGACATGGTATCAGAGCTCTAGCGGTCTTTGAGTTGTGTGCAGGATCGATCCAAAAATTTGACATATAATTTTATAACAAATGAAAATTTTAGTTACATTATTGAAAACAAAAATTCAATACCCCTTCAAGATTGGTCTCTACAGTTGGGACAAAATAATGAACAAATAATTTTTTTACATTACAAAAGCTAAATTACGTTTTGTTTGTGTAGGAAAACCAGCAAGCAATCTCCAATTCATTGACAACATGTTTTATTCAAAATAAAAATCTAAAAGTGCAGGAAAAACCCTCCAATCAACAATAAATACATAAAATGATTTTTGATATATAAATTTGATTGACTGCTGTTAACAATCTTGGTTTACAAATTGTGTGATAAAATAAATATATAAAAGTAATCATAAATAATAACCTATTATGTAAAAACAATAGTTTATGTTAAACTGATATATTTTTGGTGCTCCTTAATAGGCTATACACAACTCACCCTATGTTTGGATTCTCTTACTTGGCCTATCCACAACACAAACTTATCTACAAGGTAGGGGTGGCGGCCATTATCAAGATTTTTGGATACCTTGAGCCAGACTATCATACAAGGGTGGTAGTAGAGATCATGATCTTTGTAAAGACAAATCAAAATATTGAAGGAGCTATCTCTCCTCTTCCAAACGGCCATTGAAGTGCATAATCATAGGTGATACCCCCACTAACCATCCATCCTCTATGCCCTTTTCTTGCATTATGTCCATACCTTGCTCAATCGCTAGGCTAAATGGCTTGCTGACGAAAATAAACTACAACCTCAAACCCTTTCTTACTAGTGGCGGCCAAAGAAGCATAACATTCAAAGAAAACCTCAAAAAATAATTACCCTAACTCTCTATTCAAAGAAATGAAATTCAAAGCTTTAACTAAAACTCTAAATTTATTTACAAAAGTAGGAACCTAAAAGTGGTGGCCAAGTCATATCATACATATTTCTTCCAAAACATTCATGTGGCATCATAAGGTTTGTATTCTTTTTATTGTTTTTTATTTCTTGCCTTTACTATTAAAAGGTTTGATTAAACATGTCTTAAGCCAAACAAGTTCTGTTCGGCTCACTTAGTCCACACGGTCTAGGTGCTTGGTTAAGCCTTTTAACGAGATTGGTGGTTTGGGGTTCAAACCCCACCCATTCCATTTTTTAATCTTAATGTATATGATCCTGTTACAAATTAAAAGCCCTTAATATATATAATTTGTTTTTTATATATAAAGCATAACCTTTTTTATCAAGCTTTTTATATAAATCCTCATATATAAGGTTTTTATAATTTTTTATAAAAACCTTATATATATTAGAAATATTGCATTGCTTTTATACAACAATATATTATATATAAATATATATAATAATTCATTTAATTTTTTTGGTGCAACGTAAAAGTTTTTTATTTCTGTAAATAAAAGAAAAAAAATGAATTTATTTATCACCAAATTTTTTTCAAAAGATTGTTGTCTTTTTTGTGTCATTCCCTTTTCTCTATGAAAATTGATAATAAAAAATTAACAATTTAATAGATCATAAAATTTCTCTTGGGCTCGAAGAAATTTGTGGACCGAGAAATTTTGCGTGGTTGCTTAATAAAAGTGAACTTTAAGTGTCGTAAAATTTCTTCTGGAGTCTAGAAATATTGCATTGCTTTTTTGATTTTTTTTCTAGTTGTAATTTTCTGGAAAATTTTATTTGTTTGTGCTAAATGGCTTCCTCAAGTAATTTTACGGTGGATAAAATTCAATTGTTAAATGGAACAAACTATAGTATATGGAAAATTAGACTCAAGGCCGAATTCGTGGCCAGAAAATTATGAGATCTAGCCAATGAGAGAAAAGAACCTCCCACTGGTAGGCAAGCCACCCCAACTAACCTGAATGCTTTCCAATTGAAATCCTAGGAAGCAATGTCCATTATACTCGGGGGTGTTAAGGGCGAATTCATGCTCCATATGGGGCACCAGGAATCGCCTAGCGAAGCTTGGAAACAACTTAAATCCATGCATGAGGGCACGTGGATCTCTAAAATCATTAAAATTATCCTAGATCTCATAACCACTCCTACGAAAGGAGATGTCTTGCAAAGGTCAAAAACATTAAATCCCAATTGGATGTTTGTAACTACAACCTAGTCCAGGATAAACTACTTTTCTTTATCATTCAGATGAACATGCATGGTTGGTTCAAGAATTTTATTTCAATAGTAAACTCAAAATATCAAAAGGAAACTGATATCCCTGTTCTAAACACCCTGTCTTCTCTTCTTATTTAGGAAGAACAGACAATGACAAACTTTGATTCCACAGAGGCTGCCACTCAGGCCCTTCTCTCCCAGAATGGTAAAGATTTTTTTCCTAATGACAATGGAAATTGAAATGAAAAACCTAATTTCAAATCCTTAAACAATAACAATGTCTATAAACAAAACTTTAATAGAAACTTCAAACCAAAAATTTAAGGAACTTGTAACAAAGGTGGAAAATTTGGTCACGAAGAGGATGACTGTTACAAGAAAAACTCAAAAAAATTCAAAAATAACAAAGGTAAAAAGTATAACAATCCTGATCACAATCAAAATCGAGAGCAATATCTTAATTCAAGTGAAACTATTGCTCTTTAAAAGATTTGAAGAGCTTGGTAAGAAATGTTATATTTCCAAATTAATAACAATCTCCCTTTGATCCATCACAAGCTGCTATAGCCTGTCACTTGGAAACACGTTCTACAAAATCTAGAGTTTTATGTTATTTCTTTATATTACTTGTGAAATGTGAGAATAATCAGTTTATTTTAACTGTGTTTTGGGTTGATAATCATCTATCTAGATATGAACCTAGTTTTATTTTTTCATGTTAAAACAATGTTTTGAGATGAATAAGCATGGTTCATTGTTATGTAAGCATAATTGTTTTCTAGGATTGGAACTTTTATAGTTGTTTCTCTCACATCTCAGTATGCTAATAACTTATCTTGATGGATTATTAACTTGTCATTTTTTTTAGTTTCTAAACCTTTATGTACCAAAGTTAACTCTACCTTGTACAGGCAAATTGTTGACAGTTTAATCTGTCTAACCTTTGCTATTTCTGATATTTCATTTGTAGTTGGTATTTCTTTTAGATAGATGCAAGATGTATATGATGATAATTAAAAATGGCCAAAAATATTTTAAGTACAATCAAATATGGTTTATGTTATGCTTGTTCTAATGATGCTCAATTACATGTTTTTTATTCTAACCATGCTGCGATATGATAGGTAGACAGTCTTTTTTGGATATGTTTTCAAGTTTTGGTACATATGATATCACTTGAAGCATGAAGCATGAAGCAACAAACAACAACCAACAACGTCTATTTTTTCTATTTGAAGTAGAGTTGTAGATATATTCACAGAGCCCCTATGTGTTGTGAAGTTTTGCAAGTTTTGAGTAATGCTCAGCCCTACAAAGTTGCCATCGAGAGGGAGTGTGCATGCCAATGCCATCTTCTAACAACCTTTTTTGTATCTTCCTTTACTATACTCTATATAGTAAAAAGACTATGTATAAATCACCCTATGTGAGTTTACTTGTAACCCAGTGAAGCATTGTGTTATAGAGATTTCTTGTTCTATAAAAGGCTTTGGAAATTCATGTAAAATTTTATATATGCACTTATCCAGGAGGAACTAGGGATACTTTTGTAGATTACCCCTGTAGACATGGTAACCTAAAATCATCCTATATGGTTTAAGGATTGTAATTCCTTTTATATATAAAAGTGACTTTGGCATGTATCCCCACTAAACACTAATGGGGAGTGTTGGATTAATAATATTTGTGGGGACACATTCACGTGACTACCACATTTAATGTGACTCAACAACTAAGTTTTATAAACTTAGTATGACTTATATTATAAGTTATTCATAACCTTTATAAAGTTATGAACAATTAATTTAATTAATCATTGTTAGGAGTGAAACGTTTCAACCGAAAGGTTGTAACCAAATCACCCACCCTTCAAATAGGGTGATCTCGTATTGGAGGTTGGTGTGAGAAATAAAATTGTGCATTCATTTCTAGATGTAATAATAGTGAAGAAGTTTGAAGGGAGATAGTTGTGCTGGGTTGGCCTGTATTCATCAGGCATTGTTCCTCACCATTATTAATATATAGGAAATTGCATTTTTCAATGGTTTTTTACCTGTTAATAGGTTTCCCCACTTAAATCTTGTGTTGTGAGTTTATGTTTGTACTATTTTATTTCTTATTTTGCATATATTTAATTCTTAAATTTTGTGCTTTTTTGTTAAAACCTGCATCTAACTTAAAACCTATAATCTTGATGATATGTAAAAGATTGAATTGCATATATTTAATTCTTAAATTTTGTGCTTTTTTGTTAAAACCCGCATCTAACTTAAAACCTATAATCTTGATGATATGTAAAAGATCGATAAAATTATTTCATCAATTTTGGCATTATTAACTTTCTAAGATAATGCCGATGCCATGTTGTGTAAGTTCAAGCCCGAGGGTTGCCCCCTTCGACATGGGTCATTCACGGTCCCTTGGTAGCCTGCAAAGAGCTCAAATTTGGAATTGGGCTAGACATTTCGAGAGTGTGTTGCCTCCTCTACTAGGCATGTGCATTGTGTGAACAATTATAATTTCTGGTGGGAATGTTGGTGAGATCATTCACAACATCCTATGGATCTATTTGAGGTCATCCAATTGTCTTGTGAGATAGTATCTTCACATCATGTTGTTTTGTTACATGATTCCATCTGATCCTTTTCAGACCTATTCCACAATCCTCCTAGTTAGGCCAAAATGGGAGTTTAGAGTGGGGCATAGGCAACCATTGAAGCTTAATGTAAATTTGATTTTGTAGATATGATTGTTAATGCTAGGGGTGGAAAGACCCCAGGTGCCAATCTTTTATTTCGTAACCTACCGCTTATTGCAAAATAATAGAAACGGGAAGAGCCTTTCTTATTTAAATGTTCACGACCGGTACATGTCAATGTCTTCCACTGGATTGAGCGATCATTATCGAGGTTATCTCCTAAACGATTTTAGAGAGCTTATCTTTTAGGATAGGAGGTCCCATAGAAGGGTCTCGTGTTCTTCCTCCCACCTTGGAATGCACCTTTTGTTATATTTCTAGATTCGTTCTACTCTGCAAACCCTTGTAAAGTGAATGCCATGTCTCTCCCTTGTGATTCACTTGGCTGTGTTGTCATCAAAAATTGTACTTTCACCGAGCTTGACTACATTCCTCGACTTCAATCTATATTGGATTGCATTTGGTTTTGGGATCAACATGCATCAACTTTTGCATTAAGGGTTCACCGAGCTCAATATCGTATTTTGCATCATGGATCCTATTTTTAGATTCAAACTTGCTCACATCTTGCGGCTCCTCTGTAATGTCCCTTTTTAGGGGGACTTAGGAATAACCTAATAAGCTTAAAAATCAGATTAGGGAGCTGCTATAGATGGCTGATATCACCCTTGCAATCTGCAAATTAAGCCCTTCCTAGGGCAACAACTTCCTTGGAGAAGTAAACCCTACAAAGGTGAGTTAAACCTTGCTAACACACTTCAATTCTTATGCCAAAATTATTAAGAAACCCTCAACAAACACAATCAGCTGTTAGAAATCAGAATTGAGGTTGGAAATAATTAATCTGGAAACCCTTAACCAACGAACTTCAACAAGTTTGGAAAAATAGTAAATCACCTCCAAATTCATGAAACTTGGGATCTTGGGGTTTAAAAATATGAGGAATGAAAATATAAAATTAGCTTGCCCAAACATCCACCAAAACATGCCAAACCTGCCTTTCAAGCAATTCCCCCTCTTGGAAATGCCCTAAAAACCATGCAAGATCACTCCAAATATATTATGAAATTATTATTTAAGCTCAACAATCAATTGGTGAAGTAATTATAATTTTTGGAAGCCTAGGGATGTTGGAATGAATTTCCTTCAAACCCTAGTAGTTGCAGAAGTAAATAAACATTTTCAGATATGATTATGCATGCCAAAACCCTCCAAATTGTAATGTAAAACCAAATTTCACCCTTATAAATTGTATGCAATGAGATGATGTAATCCAAACTCATAAAAAACCCTTTAGTACTTCAAAACACCATTCAATGCCGGTTGCCCTTTTAGAACAACCAAATAATGTACCAAATCACTCCACAAATGAGTCACTCCACTTCGAAGGAAGCCAATTTTGCATCAATAACAAAAGGAAAGTGATATCTTCAATATTTGACCCAAAGAGCTCCTTAGGGCACCTTGCCTAAGGCTGTAATTAAGATAATAGCAGCAAAGAAATCCCTCAAAGGGGTGGAGACTCCCGTGTTGAAGGCTTCCCTAGACTGGGTGAAGGGTTTTGTCCTCACACAAGACTTTCCAAGGGTTTTCGTCCTTAGGAGAGGTAGAGAGATGCTTCACAAGCAATTTTTCCAAGAGATAACGGAATTCACATAATAATCAAATGGCCAAGCTTTTTTCTTTTATAACACAAGGGATGCTACAATTCAATAATGGCCGACCTCATAAAGTACTTTTTAATTATCTAATTTGTTTTTAAAGCCTACATGATCCAAATTACTTTATATTCTAAATAAATGAGTTCATCTATTGGAGCATTTGGCTTTCCAATAGGAATACATGATAATAATAAAAATATCTATTTAGAAAATGTCATCCAAGTCTTCCCCTTGCTTCTTTCCTTAAACCCACGGGGAGGAAGAATGGGTTAAGGTCTTCAATTCCGCTAATCTCCAAAAAGGGATATGCCAGCCCCTCTTTCCCAAGATTGCTTTTCCTCTAGCAATTATAAGTACCCGTATCCCAAAATCTCAGCTGCTCCTTTGACACCTGCACATGAAGCAAACTCATTAAAGAAAAAATGTGTCCCCTTTTTCATCCACTCTTGCTTTGTGGATATGATGACCAACTCTTCTTCTTTGCTTGCCAATGCCTCATATTTACCATCCAAACATTGGTTGTTCCCAATTTCTCTCATGCTGCCCCAAACACCAATGTAATCTTGCTTTTTCCCTTCAAAAATCAGAATGAAGGTGGCTGGAATTCCACCTTTACTTGCACAGAATAGTCCAGGTATGTTAGTGTGTAGTGAAGACAACTCCCAATTTTTAAGATGTCCCTTTATGCTCCAAAATCTTGAGAAGATCAAACTGAAAATGCACCAAACAACAGGCCTCCTTTGTTGGATAGCCCTCAAATTGACCCTTGGGTCAAAGTATTTATCATCCCACATTTCCTTTGGTTCTTTCAAGGAACCGTAGATTGAAAAATCAGAATTACAATCCTTACCTTGATGACCCAAACACCTCAATTGCATGGCATAAATATGAAGATGATTATATTGCTTGTGTTCCTCATAAGATTTATTTGTTCTTTCCCTCATCTTGACACTCATAATGATAAAATCATCAGTAGTACTGATCTAGAAATCAGAAGTTTTGCCTTTTGCGAGCCTCGCAAAAACATCCATATCCCACATACAGAAACAAACTTGAAATTGAATTGAAGATGTGCTTCCTACCTCGTCGTTCTTTGTAGAATGAGATGCATGATGATATCCATACCAAAGTGATATAGGAGCTTGAAATGATCCTATATAGATTGCCAACAGTGCTATGAGCTGAAAACCAACACTTCCCATGATTCAATCCACTTGTATGCTTACAAATATGTCATTGTGCAAGCTGGAAGTGCATATGACAATAGTGTTATGATCAACAGCCAAATGATTTTTGTTGTGCTTACCATCTTCTCGTATCAAACACCTTGTTGCCCTTGCAATGATGAATGAGGTGAGAAGGGACCAATCCCCAATGGCTGAAAATGCTTTGGGAATTTGAAAATTATTCTCTCACGACTGTCCTCTTATTGATGACAACAAACATAGTGTAGGGCAAGCTGAAGTAGTTGATAACAAGTTCAAAATCCCAAAAATCAATTTTTGCAACCTTCGAAGTGATACCTTCTATGAAAATAAGCATATGGAATATCTTCTTTGTGCATGGATCATCAATTTTCCCTATCTGAAATATGTACAACTGCAATTCCATCATGATGGCTCCTCTTTTTCCATCTTCTCTCCAGTCTTTCCATGGAACCATGGGTTAGCAATCTTTGGAAAAGATAATCAGAATTTTCATCACACCCAAAACATACCATGATAGAATAGTTCTCTATACTGATTTTGAAATCAGCAATCCCTCTTTTTGTAGGGTTCAACACAACACTTACATTTCCCATGTGAAAACAATCTTGAGATTGAATCCAAACATCCATATGTTCTTTGCCACAAGAGGTACTTCTTACCTCATCATCCCTTGACATATGTTCTGCATAATGATATCCCATTATTAGTCTCATAGGACACAACAAGCATGAATTATGATCACTCCCCCATATTTGAAATGACAACGTGGCAAGCAATGAATCTGAGATACTTTCATGCCTTGGGTTGCTTCCAAACATCTTGTAACTTAGAAATTCCAAGTTAGGTACAACACTCTTGTAGGGAACATCTTTGGGCTTCGCTCCCAAGCTGAAAATGTCATTAATTTGCTTGTTATTGACCGCTGTTAGGAACAATCTAGCAAGCTGAATGTTATTAATTTCACTTCCCAATTCAAGTTCTTTCTCTTCCCCTTGGTACCCTGCATCTTCACACCATTGTTAGAATAACCATCATGATAATCAAAGCATTGTAATGACATAGAGTGATGCAATAGACTCTTGCTATGATCACGAAAAGAATTAATTTGCTTACCTTTAGTGGCTGTCCTGAAAATTCTAGTGGACTGAAAGTGATTAGAGGCACTCGGAAAAACACTCTCTTCATATATATGGCCTCCAACAAGGTAGCCCCAAAGTCTTGGCCCATTAACCCTTTGCAATTTTGATTTGTTTCCATTCTTAGCATCATGAAGACTACCCATTTGCCATGATTTGCTATAGAGCATCAAATTTGTCCCAAGGTCATCTTTTCCACCAAATTGCCCATGAGTGTAAATATAAAACGGCATGATAGAAAGCAACAATTCTTAATTATCCTGATACCTTTGGTGGTCTTGATGAGAAATTGTTGTAGTCTTCTCCTTACCCTATGATAATTGAGCTTCTTCAACACCTTGCAAAGCTGATTTTTCTTTCGTCTTTGCTGTAGAAGGATGAACATCCTCTCCATCATGCAGCTGATCCGCCACATGCTCCTTCACCCATTTCTTCATGAGGGAAGGGTTTTTCCTTTTTAGGGTCGAGTGGCTCCTTGGTGTGGTTTGGTTCTTAGGCGTTGTGCACATGCCCACTCTCCTATTCTCTAATTCTAAGAATTCCTCAAAGGGAAGGGCATCACACAATTTTCTCGAAAGGGTTTGGTAATTTTCTGTCAATTTGTAAACCCGTGCAACCCTTTTCTCCTTGAGCGAACCACTACCCTGCATATTTTGGATGCTAGGGTAAGCCTATCCAGTGCATCCGCTATCCTTGTGTTCTCAAAATCCTTTCTAACTTGTTTTCCATGCTTCACAGGATGGGAGGATGATGCTCTGATACCACTGTAATGCCCTTTTTAGGGGGACTTAGGAAATGACCCAATAAGATTAAAGATCAGATTAGGGAGCTGCTGTAGATGGCTGATATCAGCCTTGCAATCTGCAAATTAGGCCCTTCCTAGGGCAACGAATTCCTTGGAGAAGTTAAACCCTTCAAAGGTGGGTTAAACCTTGCTAACACACTTCAATTCTTATGCCAAAATTATTATGGAACCTGTAGCAAACACAATCAGTTGTTAGCAATCAGAATTGAGGCCGGAAATAATTAATTTTGGAAACCCTTAACCAACAAACTTTAATAATCTTGGAAAAATAGTAAATCACCTCCAAATTCATGAAACTTGGGATCTTGGGGTTTAAAATATGACAAATGCAAATATCAAATCAGCTTGCCCAAACATCCACCAAAGCATGCCAAACCTACCTTTCAAGCAATTCACCCCTCTTGGAAATGCCCTAAAAACCATGCAAGATCACTCCAAATATATTATGAAATTATTATTTAATCTCAACAATTAATTGGTGAAGGAATTGTTACCATATTTTCCATGCCAAGGATGGCTAAAAATAGTTTGTGCTAAAAATAGAAGTTTGCTAAAATAGCAATTGGCTAAAAGTGGAAGATTGGCTACAAATAACGTTTGGATAAAAATAGTTGGTGCTAAAAATGGAAGTACTAAAAATAGAAGTTGCAGTTCTATTTTTGGGAGTTGAAGGGAGTACATGAGTGGATGGATAAAGATAGATTGCTTTTGTTAAATTAAGCATGTGTTGCTCCAAATAGAAATTGGCTAAAAGGAGAAGACTTTTGTTAATTTTAGCAACTGCTGTTCCTAATTGGCGCCAAGGATTAGAGTGGTTAAAAATAGCAGTTGTTGGCACCACAAAGGAAAATGAATGGTGAA
Organism: Taxus chinensis; assembly: GCA_019776745.2. Lineage (NCBI taxonomy): Eukaryota > Viridiplantae > Streptophyta > Pinopsida > Cupressales > Taxaceae > Taxus > Taxus chinensis. Next base: position 223,933,209 of record CM034151.1, on the reverse strand, counting down.
GGAAAAGAATAAATAAGAGTTGCTATTCTAGTTCCAGTTATTTTTAGCATGACAGAGGAAAGAATGAATAAAATAGAACATGCAGTAGTCTGGTTAAGTGTTGGTGCCGGGGATAAAAGAAGAAATAAAAAAATGAAAGATGCATGCAACAGACAGTCAGGGATGTGGCGCCAAAAGGGAGAGAGATATGAGGAGATTTAATGAATTAAATCATGCATGCTGCTGTGGCGCCAAAGGGGGTTGAAGAAAATAAATAAAAATAAATAAAAAATAGTTTAGATAAACTATTTTTAAAAGGCAACAGTCTAATAAAGGTTGATTTGATTGTAGAAATTATCATACACATTGTGGGTTGTTTTGCTTTTGGCAATCCTAGCCTTGTACTTGCACCTCTGAATAAAAAAGTTCCATTTGCCCTCTCATATCGTTGTTTTTATGAAGTTTCATTGTGTTTAATAGGGTATTGTATTGCCCTAGTGTGGAAATTACTCCCTCTACCGCTGTACTTTTCTCCTAAACCCTTGAATTAATTTTGCAAAATAACTTAGAGTTGTGCAGGTTTCTGGATCTTTGATTTTCTCTGTGTGCAGAGTTACATACATGTGTTAAACTACTGGTGTATCACCTGTATTTCCAATGTCCCACATTCTTTCTACCTTTTTCTTGTCAAAGTTTTCGTTTTTAGGTGATTCACAAGGGAACTAACCCTCTCTAGAGGTTCACCGCAGACATAGGTTACCCACAACCTTGAGGTGTTCCAATTTTGTCAACAGGAGAGAGAGTACACACACCTTTCTCTATTAGGGTGCAACTTCTAGGTGACAACAGTTTCTAGCACACCCAGTGTGCAGTACAAAAATTTGCTAAAGAAGTTGAGATTGTTCTTAGCAAATCTTAGTGTTTTAGACACAAATATTCAACATCTGGTGACTCCATTGGCTGAAAGATCCCTTTTTCTCAATCAGCTGATCATTTCCTCAATCCTTCCATCTTTTTACGAGGTTTTGCAATCATGACTTCAATTCATCATTAGAATTCCCAGTACCAAGAGCATTATTACTCCCCTCCACCTTTTTCTGAAAATCCTCCTTCAAATCAGTATTATATGCCATATCATAATGAATATGCCCATGATCCAAACAATTTGTATGGTTATCCTAACAATCATGGTGTTTTTTAGGACCGGGAATATGCATATTATGGAAACAATTCCATGCGTAATGATGATTTGTAGATGTAGGTACAACACTTGGAGATAAAAATGGTACAAATGAGGGCAACAAGTTCCATCAAGGCAATCAAGCTTGGATTCAGGATACCCTACCCATGGGTTGGTTTTATGCCAAACTGGTATAGCCCTCAAGAGAAGATAGACTTTGTGTTTGAATTGATACCACAAATATTAGAGTGGAATGAAGAGATGGAAGCTTACCAATATAGTGTTGAGAAACCCTGTCAATGGGGTAATTCTTCACTATCTTCATGCAACCCTCCTACTTCTATTTTCCAACCACTTCAACTGGAGCCCAAATCCCAAATTCCTATCTTTCTTAAAGCTTCTCCTCCACAAGATCTTACACCTCTCTAATCATCTCAACCATTGCAAAATTAGTTAGCAACCTAACCCACCCCTCCCCTGCCTTCATATTCCCAAATCCATTTTGGAATGAAACTAATCAACAAATCAGTTTGGAAGAACAACCAACTAAAGAGCCAAGTGAAGTTCTCAGGAAAAATCTAACAAAATGGAGCTTACAGTTTGAGGACAAACAAATTCCAAGGTTGGTTAAGCCTACAATGGAGGAGTGCACGGAAGTGGTTGAAGTTACAGATCAACGGGAGGAATATGACCAACAAGCAAAGGTTAGACAGTTTTCTCAAATCTCTTGAGATACAACGTAAAGATAATGTTTTGAAGGAGCATATGAATGTTTCTAAGGATTAGATCAGCAATCTGGAGCCTATATCACCTTTAGCTCAACTTGCAAATAGTCATACAGAGGAGGAAATCAACGAAGCAATTCAAATTCAAATTCAAAGAGTTTTCCTCAAACATGAACAATAAAGAGGATGAGGTTTTATTAGACAGAAGATTTTGATGAGAGGAAGAGCCAATTGAAATTTTTAAGTATTCCACCTCCATCATCTATCTTCTTCAATAAAATCTCTCTAGTTATTACATCTTCTTTTGAGCTTGAGAAAGAGTCAAATATGAGGTTGTTTGCAAAAGATGAATTAGAAAATGTTTTAGACCAGTCTACAAGCATCCAATATGATCAAGGAAGTGCCTTGAGCACTCTAAATGATGAGATCACACACAAAGAAGAGGGACAGATAAGAGAAATCAGTTTATTAGTCATGAGAAAACCATGTCCAATCAGGTATTTGACTAATTTAGAGCCACAAAAGGAGTTGCCATCAATTGTGCTCATTTCTGCTCATTTCAGAGAATACAAAAGAGCTTCAAGTTGCCAAAAATCAGCCCCACCATCTACAAAGACAAAGTGTAGATCCTACAATGGTGTTTATTCTTCTCTTGGCTGATATTTTGAGCAAAGCAATGGTGCAAACCATGTCTGCACTTTTACCATGTGATCTAGTTGCAAAATTAATCTCATGGCCGCACTTTTTGAGAAAAGGAAGCTATTTCTCCCATCTAGTACGTGGTTTTGTTTAGCTTTCCTTTCTCTTTGTTTAGATTAGGAGTAGACTAGGTTAGTTTCTTTCAATAAGTGCTTGCATGCAGATTGTTTTTTCCGGTTTTCTTAGTTGTTTTTCAAAAAGTGCTTGCATGCACATGTTTTCCTTTTGTTGGAGAGAGTATTTTAGTGGTTTTGTTTCAGAGGATACAAGTTGTTGACAGAAGTATGTGACTCCATAGCCCAATATATGCAGAAGGCTACTGATCTCTTTGTTTAGCAGACAAACAATCCCGTAATGTTGCCAAAATGTTACCATATTTTCCACGCCAAGGATGGCTAAAAATAGCATGTGCTAAAAATAGAAGTTTGCTAAAATAACAATTGGCTAAAAGTGGAAGATTGGCTAAAAATAATGTTTGGATAAAAATAGTTGGTGCCAAAAATGGAAGTGCTAAAAATAGAAGTTGCAGTTCTATTTTTGGGAGTTGAAGGGAGTACATGAGTGAATGGATAAAAATAGATTGCTTTTGTTAAATTAAGCAAGTGCTGCTCCAAATAGAAATTGGCTAAAAAGAGAAGACTTTTGTTAATTTTAGCAACTGCTGTTCCTAATTGGCGCCAAGGATTAGAGTGGTTAAAAATAGCAGTTGTTGGCGCCACAAAGGAAAATGAATGGTGAAGGAAAAGAATAAATAAGAGCTGCTATTCCAGTTCCAATTATTTTTAGCATGACCGAGGAAATAATGAATAAAATAGAACATGCAACATTCTGGTTAAGTGTTGGTGCCGGGGATAAAAGAAATAAATAAATTAAAGATGCATGCAATAGATAGTTAGGGATGTGGTGCCAAAAGGGAGAGAGATGAGGATATTTAATGAATTAAATCATGCATGCTATTGTGGCGCCAAAGGGGGTTGAAGAAAATAAATAAAAATAAGTAAAAAATAGCTCAGAAAAGCTATTTTTAAAAGGCAACAGTCTAATAAAGGTTGATTTGATTGTAGAAATTATCATACACATTGTTGGCCGTTTTGCTTTTGGCAATCCTAGCCTTGTACTTGCACCTTTGAATAAAAAAGCTCCATTTTCCCTTTCAAATCGCTGTTTTTCCGAGTTTTCATTGTGTTCAATAGGGTATTGTATTGCCTTAGTATGGAAATTACTCCCTCTACTACTGTACTTTTCTCCCAAACCCTTGAATTAATTTTGCAAAATAGCTTAGAGTTGTGCAGGTGTGTGGATCTTTGATTTTCTCTGTATGCAAAGTTATATTTATGTTTTAAATTATTGGTGTATCACCTGTATTTCCCATGTTCTGCATTCTTTCTCCCTTTTCCTTGTCAAAGTTTTCGTTTTTAGGTGATTCACAAGGGAACCAGCCCTCTTTGGAGGTTCACCTCAGACATAGGTTACCCACAACGTTGAGGTGTTCCAATTTTGTCAACAGGAAAGAGACTACACACACCATTCTCTATCAGGGCGCAACTTCTGTGTGACAACAAGAATTGTAATTTTTGGAAGCCTAGGGATGTTGGAATGAATTTCCTTCAAACCCTAGTAGTTGTAGAAATAAATAAACATTCATTTGATTATGCATGCCAAAACCCTCCAAATTTCAATGTAAAACCAGATTTCACCCTTATAAATTATATGCAATGAGATGCTGTAATCCAACACATAGAAGACCCTTGAGTACTTAAAAACACCATTCAATGTTGGTCGCCCTTTTAGAAAAACCAAATAATGTACCGAATCACTCCACAAGTGAGTCGCTCCACTTTTATGGAAGCCAATTTCGCATCAATAACACAAGGAAAGCAATATCTTCAATATTTGACCCCAAAGAGCTCCTTAGGGCAGCTCGCCTAAGGCTGAAATTAAGATAATAGCAACAAATAAATCCCTTAGGTGGTGGAGATCCCCATGTCGAAGTCTTCCCTAGACTTGGTGAAGGGTTTCATCCTCATTCAAGACTCTCCAAGGGTTTTCATCCTTAGGAGAGGTAGAGAGATGCTTCACAAACAATCTTTCCAAGAGATAATAGAATTCACATAATAATCAAATGGCCAAGCAACCTCCTTTAATAACATAAGGGGTGCTACAATTCAATAATGGCCGACCTCTTAAAGTACTTTTTAATTATCTAATTTGTTTTTAGAGCGAACATGCTCCAAATTACTTTATTTTCTAATTAAATGAGTTCATTTATTGGAGCGCTTGGCTTCCCAATAGGAATACACAATAATTATGAAAATATCTATTTAGAAAATGTCATCCAAGTCTTCCCCTTGCTTCATTCCTTAAACCCATGGGGAGGAAGAATGGGTTAAGGTCTTCAATTCTGTTAATCTCCAAAAAGGGACATGACATCCTCACACCATTGACAGGATCACCAAAGTTTGCATCTTCCCTCGACTCGGCCACTGTTTTGCTTTGCATGCAATGGTTAAACATGACATTGGTAGAATCTCCAAACGGCTAGATGATGTAGGCTACACGTGTCCCCATGCCTCGACATATGGGTTGACATCTCTTTCAACAGTTTTCCACCGATATCCATGCATTCTTGGTCCATCAACATATTATAATCTTCAAACCGATCAACAAAATTTTACTCTTTAAACTGAAACGTTTCCTATTTATAACCTTGGATGAGCTAGAGGATAGGACCTAGGTGCACATGTGAAAAATATTTTTTCTCTTTTGCCAATGCCTCAAACATTAACTATGCTGATAGACGTTTCAAAATGGTATTCTTAGTGGCTATGCTTGACATGCATTGGGGAAATGAAAGGTCAAGATTTTTTGTCAGTGGTCATTGAAAAATGATGTCAACAAGACTATTGATGAGGGGAAACCCTAATCACTACCTTAATCTCCAGACAGAAACCTTAATAGCAAATGTGCATGAAATCAACGACATAAGGAACCGTAAATGCAGAGTTTCTGTATCTAACATATGTTGAGTTTGGGATTCAAGCATATGCAAGTTTCTCTTCTAAGTTTCCATCAGTAATGCCTTCTTTTTTGATATATCTCCAAAATACATTACCTGAACGACCTACACACTCCACCCCCTTTCTCTTCAAATGACCGACAATACGGGCATGTGGTTCATATGTGCTTGGTTATAAGAAAGAAGAGTTTCACATTGGTTCCCCCCAACATTTTCTCCTCCCCTTGACTTCTCTGTAAAACCCCTTCTTCATCACCCCTCTTCCTCCTTTGGTGTTTTCCTCCCTCAAGTTTAACTTCTTCGATGCATCCCCTTCAGTGTTTTAATCGCACATTTCACGTGCGATTGCTAGTATACACTAAAAACAAGATTTTTATCCCTAACAACTAACTCAAACTTCATGAATATACAAATCTAACTCATTATAAAACAAACAAAGACACAACATACCCATTGATATACCATTTCATATGGCAGATGTTATCCTACATGTAGATGGTGTGGAGACTGATGAACTGCATAGGCCCAAATTCAAGCAATATGTGAATGCATGGAAAAGAGCATAATTGATCATCTCAAAAGACATATCAATCAATTCTTAACATAATGCCTTGAAGAATGGACTGTTGGACTGACCCAAAAGCAATGTGACGAACTGCTAGTAGAATGATTACAACAGAGGTTGGAAATTGATGACTCCGGATATGAAGAACTGGGCATAACATGTGGGATCAGAAGTTTGTGAGAGATAAGAGAACTTCACTTTGACTAAACAACATATCACTTTCAATTAACAGCTAATGATCTGCACACTCAGATATCTAATACATTTTTGAGCTTGTCTTTGTGTGCTTTGGGCTCAATCTTCATAGATTATTTTGTGTTTTCTTTTTGCTTGGACTCATTATCTTATGTGGAGATGGTGCAGGCTGTAGATGTCTGTCAGGACTGCCAGATGAACACGTTACACAACAGAATTTGATGGCGCGAAGATCAATGAATTTGAGAATCTTAATCAATTCGAAACTTCAAGCTTGCATAATCATGTGTGAATGAATGTTGTCGGATCTATTGTACTCTGCACTGTATCAACCAATCCACGTGAGGTCAAACGAACTTATCAAATTGCTATAACCGATCTAACTACTTCAGACTACCACTAATCTAAAATTATACTCAATTTTTGCAATGAAAGATTTCCATTGATAGGGGCAACCAAGCCATTTGAATCACCCCTTTATAGTCAAATAAACATTTATAGAATGTCCGCTCTGATACCAAATGATGCATTTGGTAGAGCCTTGCAAAATTAACACACAATATTAATCATCAACTTCATTAATTATTCCATATACAAATATACATATAAATAAACCTTGTGATCTCCTATAGACATGGAGATGGGCTTATCAACACCAACTAATACAATCCCTTAACTTTCTCCACACATCCTATTATCGCTCTATATCCCAACTTTATTCTCTCTCATACTATCTACGTGAGTTATTATCACAACTCACTCACAAATATATCTAACAAATCTATTAACACACTCTCATAATGGAAGACTAATTTATTTATTCCTAACAGAAATTTCACAAAAGAATTGCTTTTTCTAACTCCAAGAAATAAACTTCAAAGGCATCCAAATAAACACAATCGTGCAAAAAAATGTTCTAAGTAGAAAAATGTAAAGTAACTACTCAATTGAATTGAAGGTGGTGAGTCCAATTAGGGTATGATTATGGCATGGTTTTAATTGAATATTGATCTTCAACAATGCACAGTTTATACTCACAAGTTGGTATTTGATGAAAAAATGTCTATTTTGGGGTTGGACATGATAAATTAACAGTCACATATTTGATGAAAAAATGTCTATTTATTTTCTTTCTTGCAATTTCAACTCCTAATCGCTAGAATACACGATAGGATTCTTGTGTGATTGGGCTGTACATTGCATGTTCTTTTTAGAAGCTTGAATTAGTCCTGGATTGACAATTAATGTGCGGGTAATGTTCTTGCTCATTAGAAGCTAACAAGTGTTCTTTTTTGCATTAAAAGCTACAAAAATCGTCTACTTTTTTCAAAGTCTAAAATCTGATATCCATAGCATGAAATGCATGAAGGATAGAAAGCTCAAACACGAGAGGCGTCATTACCATTGGGCCCAATGCCACTCGGCTGACTCAACCTCGAATGTAGTTGGAATTTGTGCTTCTACTGATCTTATTTCCCTCTTGTGATTGTGTACTAGATCCTTTTTTTCTTGGGAATCATTTTGTTTATGTAATTTCTAGCCTTTTGAATGTACAAAATTTTAGTTTTTTGGAAAGAAGAATGAGGGTTTAGAGATTATAACATTGAAAAAATAATTAAACAAAACAAGGGAGAAACTTTTTGCAAGAAGATGAGTTGACAATGGTACAAGTACATCATTGTGGCAATCGAGCACCTAAAAAAGTGGGAAAAGGCAAGCGTCTTGGTAGACAATTCTGTGACAAACTTAACCAAGTTCCTCAATGAATAGATAATCATGAGATTCTAGATATTTCTCCACTTGACGAGGGATCAAGGAGGTCATTTTGTAGATAGAATCATACACTATATAATTGCGTGAAAAAATTCCACATCTTATCTATAGCCCATACTACTCAAGAGCAAATGGCTTGGCAGAAGTCATTGGCAACATTTTTGTCTTGGTGATGCAAAAGTCATGTGGGATAAAAGGCAAGTATTGGGAGGAATGACTTCTGATGGTATGTTTGGCTTACATAATAAGCTACAAAGTCATGATGGGGCACACAACTTGAGGTTTAATGTATGGATAGGAGGTTGTGGTCCCTAGGGAGTTTATGGTTCCAAGTTTGAGGATAGCATTGGATATTAGGCTAGGGAATCAACAAAGGCCGACCTTCTAACTCAGAGATAAGCAGGTTAGATGAAAGGTGCATGAACTTACAATGGGATTTTGAGATTACTTAGAAGAGAAGGAAATATTGGTCCAAAAATCACCTGAAGCTGGGTATATCAGCAATTGAATTTGTAAGAGTTATAAAACCCATCTTATCGGGTCCATTGAGTTACCAATTTTGTGGTATACTCTTGGGTTTGATGTCAGTGATGTAGGCCATAGAGTGTTCACTCTCACTACATCATATTACGAATAGGCATTTAATAAGAGGGTACACCCCACCCATATTCACCGCATCACTAACATTCTGATTCTATATTGAGTATATTGTGTTTAGGGTGCCTTAAGGGCATCCACCATATCTTGCTATTTTTGTGTGTTGTGATGCACTCATTTGTGGGTTTTCATTTTTGTCGATCATGTGACATTACTTTCAGTTCTCACAAAGTTTAATGGTCGAAGGGAATTAAAACTAAGGAAATTCAAGATGTCATGGTTAGGACTGTTTGGGATATGGGATGATGAAGCCTTTGTTTGGGAAGCCCTTAAGAGTGAGGTAGTTGAGGATGTAGTTAATGGATCCAAATTTAAAAGCTATATGATGCACGAAGTGACCAAAACATGACTCTAGCTATGGAGAAATTGATAAGGGTAGAGACCCAATTAGACAAGGCAAACAAAACTATTCAAATTCTATTCATGGAGCAGATTGGAGGAAACACAAAGTTTGGAAGAAGGGGAAATAAATGTCACTTATGAGAGAATATGTAACCTTTGTTGAAATGTAAAGTGACAGATGATGGAAGGAAGCATGTGGGATAAGGAAATAGTTCCAAGAATGTTGGAGAAAAGTCCAAATTTAGACTTTCTGAAAATATATTCATAGACCAACACCTTTCTAAAACTAGAATGTGGGGTCCATATGATTTGAAACGGGGAGAAAAACCGACATTTGAAATATTTTATTGGATTAGTATCGTTGATTTTTAAAATTCTTCGATAAAAATGTAGATGCGAGGACTCAGAGAGATTTTTTTTTTAATTTCCTTTGTTTAGTAACATCTTTACGCTTTCGAATTTAAAACTTTGAAGCTATAGCACTAAGAAGAGAAACTTTTTGTTCTTGGCCCACTACCTTAGAAAGAAGAATTCACAAGAATATTCTTGCATGAGTCCAAGTGCAAAGTTCGAGGGATAAGACAAACTTTATGTAATTTTTTTGAGGAAGAATGGGAAGGTCAAAGCTCTAAGTGTGGAATGAAGGCATAAACTTCATTGTCAAGAGAGTGGGAGGGCTTTTTAGAGGAGACCAAGCCTATTCGAGGCCCCCAAGCCCATACAAGTTGTCTGACACACTCATTTGAGATGTAAAGTCCATTCATACAATTATGTTTCCTTGTGATATCCCCCCTACATCATCTCTCCTAGCACTTATCCCCTATCCCACACCCCAGTGCTCCCCGTCCTAACACCTCTACCGCATCCCACACCACTCATTCAATGTCTTCCATTATCTGACCGTTTGAGATGAGAAGGGTCATGGTCAAACAATTGAAGGTGAGGACCCATCTGTCCAAGCACATAGACAAGCTGGTTTGGGATGAACATGGTTTGGAGTAAAGATGCCAAGGCCCAAAGAGTGTTTGATTGAGGCCAACATTTAATTCATGAAGAGGGTGAAGAGTGAAAAAAGCTAATCTTTAAGTCATTTGTGTCGAAAACAAAGCTAAGATTTATTCAAGAGTAGAAAAGCTACATGAAGAGGAATTTGACTCTCGAGAAAAAAACAAATATGAAATTTCCTTGTGAGGAAGTGGCAAAGTTAGAAGGAATGCAAACCCTAATGAGCAAGCTAATTTATTAGTGGAAGAGGAATTACATCAAAATTAGCAATTGGCCAACATTTAATTCATGAAGAGGGTGAAGAGTGAAAAAAGCTAAGATTTAAGTCATTTGTGTTGAGAACAAAGCTAAGATTTATTCAAGAGTAGAAAAGCTACATGAAGAGGAATTTGACTCTCGAGAAAAAAACAAATATGAAATTTCTTTGTGAGGAAGTGGCAAAGTTAGAAGGAATGCAAACCCTAACGAGCAAGCTAATTTATTAGTGGAAGAGGAATTACATCAAAATTAGCAATTGGCTTGAATGAATTTATTTTCGTCACAACACAACAAAGTCATCTAAAAAAGGGATTTGGATGTAATGTGGAAGAAGCATGGCTGAATGAATGGAGGATTTGGCACTGCACATAATCCAACTGACTTCAAATTTGGAAGAGGATTGTGCAAGGGAGTGCCAAAAAATCCTGCATGTCAAGTGTTTAATGGAGCATCAGGGACATAGTTTGCAAGTGAATTGCTCGATAGAGTGCCAACAAGGAAGTGTAGATCAAAGAAGAATTTCAGATTGTAATTGTTTGACTTAATGTCAAAATTACCAAGATATGAAATTTCTTGCTGATTGTTTGATGGAACACCTCCCACAAAAAAAGATGACTATTGGAGAAGAGGGCTGCAAAGTACTTTGAGCTCCCAGTAAACTTTATTGCAGCAAGAGTCTCATGTGCATAGAAGGTGATTGGATGCACTCCAAGCATTAATACACCAAGAATGGATGAACCTATCATAAAAACTGAAGATTTCACCCTTTGGGACCACAATGGTTTCAAATATTTGCAACAAGGAGGTTTATTACAAAGAGGTTTCTTGTGAGGGATTCCACTTTGTCATAGACGACCCAACACAATAAATTTGAATTCTAGGGCCTGGATATGGACGAGAGAATTTGTTTAGCGACTTAGTGTGGGAAGAGTTTGACTTAGTGATAAACTAGAGGATAGTGTTTGTTGGACTGTTGGGAAGTTAAAAAACCCCAATTGTCAGCTTCAATTATTATAGCAGACTTTGGATACTCACAGGTGATCAGAGAAGTCCTCATGGAAAAATTCATACCTCAATTAGCAAAAGAACTATAAGTGTCAAGGATAAGGATAAAGGACTTAACTTCTAGTGATTCAAGCTGTATAATCCTATGCAAGGAGTTGTGATGCGAGATCCTTTGGAGGAAAAGAAGAGGCAAGCTGTACAACCTAATGTGCAAGGTAGCCTAAACCCAAGAAGAAGAGACAGACCAAGAAGACAAATCCAAAGGATAAGAAAAAAATTGTGAAGGCAGCCTTGGAGAAGATATAGTTGTAACTTTCACATGACAACCTCATTTACCACCAATGGAAGAGGAATCATGACAACCAGTGGAAAATAATCTAAATGCCAAATTCCATCATGCTGCAGCAATGCCAATATATGATAAAATGACGCCTTTCATAAACATACTCTCATGAGCATGTTTAAGTGCTATTATTCGACTACGGGTAAGTCAAATTTCTTTGTCCAGAATTAGTTCATTGAGATTTCCTATGACCCCGAGGGCTTTTCCAAGACTTCATGACTACTAGATACAAGAAAGGTGGAGAGAAGGTAGACGAGAAATTCATCTATGAGTTTTATCGTAAGGACATTCTAGATAAGTTATGTGCATACAAGGTGCGAAAGAGTTATGGTTCACAGATCAATCCACATGAGGAATGAAGACATTCAATGCTTCTAGGACCTCATATGTTGACTAGTCAGAGAGACAGTTTCCACTTTGCATTATGGCTGATCCCAAACATGCAAGGATCGAATAATGGAAATATTTTTAAGTAGTCAAAGTTGCTCTCAGAAAAGATGGAGGCTTGTGTCAAATGCTCCAAAGGTTTTTACGTCATTCTAGGCCTTGTCCTTCTTCTATGATGTTATATACGAGTCATGAAGCTCTCCAAGGGGAGGGAAGAAATCACAAATTCTTTGCAACACCCTTGAACGATCCATGGAAGACCTTAGTGTTTGATTGGAATGTCTACCTTTTGATGTTCTACTTCAAGAGTTCAAGGAACGAGTACCTGGGACGTCTAAAAAAGCTTTGAATTTGAGGCCACAATGTCAGCATATGGGTAACACAGTACGCCATTAGAGGCTCACCTTGCACAAAAACACATACAATGGCTTTGAAAGGGAAAGGAGAAAAACTTGTGGCTAGGAGGAAAGGACCAGAAGGAAAGTTCCAATCATAGCCATAAAAATGAGGATCTCTTAGATGGAGCTGCTCCTATGAGACAGGCAGAGGATACCCTCTCAACCAGAGAGTCAAAAGTGGCTATCTTTGAGGACGAGGAATGGACCTATGAGGAAAAGTCCAATGAGGATTACGACGAAGACGACATCAGGGGAGACGAAAGAGAGTGTGACGATGGGGGGGGGATGCATACCACTTAAAGGAGGGCAGCAACGAAGACAACTTATACCCCTCAAGAAGCTTGACTTCTTAGGGAACAACTCCTGTCAGTTTACTCCAACAATATTGCAGATTGTGTCATCGGTATTAGGGAACTTTGAGGAAAAGTCCAATGAGGATGATGATGGAGAGGACATCAGAGGAGATGACAGAGAGTGTGACACTGAGGAGGGAAATGCATGCCACTTAGAGGAGGGTGGCGACGAAGACACGTTATATGGTTATATCCCTTGAGAAGCATTACTTCTTAGGGAACAACCCCTCTGTCAGTTTACTGCAAGAATATTGCAGATTGTGTCACTGGTATTAGGGATAAAATCACCCACATTATCTCCCTTCCCATTCATAATTATGAAGACTGTTAAGCCCCAGATTGTTCCAATGGAGTCTACTCCCAGTCTGACCTGCCATTTCCTAGACTATGGCCAACCCACCTCACATTACTATAGTGAAGGAGACCCTGAGTTTTCTCCCGAGCATTTTTCATGGATAGGGGAAAAGATGAGACCGAGTGGGATTAGTATTGCAGAGATGATCATGTAGAGAAGATGCATGAGGTTGAGGACATGGAGCATACAGAACATCTCCTCGAGGAGACATGACATGCACAGAAGGTTCCTCCGGGATCCCACTTAGAGATGCATGCTGATGTGATTGATATCGACCCACTGCCAGATGGTGACAAAAGATTCCTATTTAGTTCTCAGAGGTTGTGGTGCTAATAGACCACCATGTGGGTGAGTTAGCCAGAGCACAAGTTCCAAAGACACAGATCAGATCAAAGGATGTTACGATGCAACACAATTGGTACTTGTTGCGACCTCTTATGGTGGGGGGGAGAAGAGGAAGCCAAACTTCAGTGTGAGGGAATATTTGCATGATGACGATCTGGAATGAATCGGTTGTAATCTGTAAATGCACCAGTACATGTTGTAACACACTCAATTGATTCCTTGTATGCCAAAATCCAGCTTGAAGCACTCAATACAAGGACCCATGGTCGATGCTTTTTGTCATCTTGAAAACTTTTCCAAAATTCGATGCAACCTACCTAAGGTTAGAGCTCTTCAATAGCTTTCTTACAGCTAAACTGAGATGAAAAATGAGCTCATATGGAAAAGTTATTGTCTTCTGAATATTGCCTCAATTAGATGGGCACCCCTCGCCAAACCTGTTACCCTCTGAAAAGTGACAATTTCCACCATGGCCAAACCTGCGACCCTTGATGAAACTGTCACATTTCACAAATTGAGAGTTTCCACTTTCCACCATGGCCAAACCTCTCTCCTGCCGAAAAGTGGCAATTTCCATGATAGTTGAATTTCTCACTTGATGAAAAGTGATAGTTTCCACTGTGGCTGAACTTGTCAAAGATGACAGCAGTACAAAATGACTGCCCTGATCAGAAGACGATGTAGTTTTCATTCCAAATATTGAGATGGATCGACTCTTCAAATATTTGTCCATCATTTTAGTGATTCGGTGTATAACTAAATATGCCAACCGGGCCCTTGCGATGGTATTGAATGGGATCAATCTTCCTTTGGAGTTGATCTAGAGTTGGATCTGGTAATGTTGTATGCATTCCAGCTAAGTGTAAGAGATGTTACGAAGTTGTCAAGTGAGTCATAGAATAGAGCAAGCAAGAATAACCATTGTAGAGATGTGGACATAATCCTATAGTGTCCTTACTGGCTCGAAAGAAGAGCATTGGTTTGTAGTCTTGTAGCCTCGCTGCTTCAGTTGACAAATAGTTGTAGCTTTACTGTTCTGGAGTTCTCACTCACATTGATTTTTTCGAGGGTATATTTTGTATCCCTCTTGTTGTGTGGTTCTATTTTGTGTTCTTCACTTGCTCAATTGTTCATTTCTTGCAAGCTGTTAAAATTTCCATCAATTAAAAAAATGTTAAAAAATAATGATAGGCTGATTTTAAGCATAGTCCTTCATCCACAACAGTGAACCTAAGCGAATTCAGTGCTTCATTACGGATTTATGTATGGGGGAATCAAACAAGTGTATAGGGGATTATGTATAGCACTGCAAGCATGTGTTTGACCATGTACCCCTTGCAATTTTGAATTAAGGAATTGAATGGCAGCCACAACTATAACATATGGAATTTCTGTCTAATGTATGTTGGTTTTAGTAGCAATTTGTTTTGGATCAACACATAGGCAATATTAAATCCATGGACACACAGGCAATATTAAATCATGTTAATTTATGGATCAGCTGGTATCTGACCAGTTTTTCCTTTTGGTTTGTAGGAATTTTTGCCAACACACTTCAGCTGTGTATTTTTCTTTCATATTAAATATATATGACAAGGAATTGCAGACCATAGTTCCAGCCTTCCAGGAATTTAAAGATTGCAGTTGATTGATTCAAGAGAAGAACCAAGAGTTGAGAAAGATGGTGCAGTACTTGGAAGTGGAGGGAAAAAGAGCTGCAAAATAGATTGGACAGCCATGGAGGATCCCTCATTGGTATTATGGAGGACTTGCAGCAAGAATTAGTTGCAAAAAAAGATGCTGGTCAAAATCCAAGAAGATTGTGAAGAAGTGAAGAGGAAGTAAGGGTCTACCTGACAATGAAGACTAGCCTTCTCACAAGATTCCCAAACTACGATAGAGGTAAGCATTGTAAGCACCTCACCATATAGTCTTACTTCCAATGAAGCATTGAAAGAGTCCTTTGGTAGTTTTGAAAAACATACTGAAGGAGTTGACTTAATGTTGATGGAAAATATGGGTTATAGTGACCAAGGCCTTCGCAACAATGGCTAAGGAATGAGAAATCCCATAAAGGTTAAAGCAAGGCCTCAAAAACAGGCTTGGGGCATTTTAGTGGCACCGTGGAGGTTGAAGAATGCTCAAAGGAAGCTCAAACAACCTTCAAAGAGGAGTCCAAGCCACATCTCGACAAAATTTTCTCGCGGGGGGTGCTTACACCCTCAAGATCAATTTTGTGAAGCCTCAAGAAGAATGTAAAGCATCTCCAAAGAGAGAGAAGCATTCCAACAAATGAGGAGGTAGCACATTACCTCTCCATGTATCCAAAGGAAGAATGTAGCATTCCAATGGAAAAGTAGAAGGTAGCGCATCATCACTCCATCAACCTTGTGCAAGCTAGCATAAGGGCAACCCAAGAAGGTGTACAAGGATGTCATCCATTTTTTGTTTTCATTATAAACAAAGATACCATGTAACCTCACATTGTTGGAATCTCTATCCATGGTCTTTTTATGGAATGAGGAACCATTATATGGTCATGTGTTGCAGAAAATGATCCATCAGCAAAAAGCTAAAGCACTTTAAGAAGGCAGTTTGTGATTCCATCCGTATCATCAAGGGGCTCAAACTTGTTATACAAAACCTTCACACAACATCTTAGGCCAGTTGTCAAGGATTGAAAACTTGGCTCAATGAGATCAATAATACCTTTATCATGCTTGACAAGTCCATCATTTGTATATCTCAATCTTTGAAGTATCCTCCATCTAACACATGTTTTGGATCTATGGTCTTCCTTTGTTGTGAAGGCACAAACGTCATGGGAAGACACACCATTGGATTTCAAATATGAGCCTAATCGTAGTAATCATATGAAGAATCACCATTGGTTGAATAAGTCAGTGAAGATCCATAATCTGAATCTGACGTATAATTACTACTCACAATATTGTCACCTGAGTTGATCCCTCATCATTCTTTGTAGCGTAGCCATGTGTAGAGCTTTCTTCATAATTTTTTGTGCACTTGAGTAAGAATTTTCAATGGCTATGAAGAATAATTTCAAGCTTGTGAAACTTTTGTTTCTTCATCTTCAGTTCTTTTGCAAGAGTCATAGCTCTGATCACTATCTCCATCAATACAATTGAAGGCCTTTTGCAAAAAATCATAGAACTTAGTAAATTAGCTGAGTTTCTCATTATTATAAATGGGCCTAGAGACAACAACTTTGAAGTTGTTCTTGCTATCCTTGCCTGCAAATTTATTAAGCCTTAATTCCATCGTATTACTGGTTTGAGTAATTTGATAAATAGAAAGAAGATTTGTACTCAGGGCATGAACATAATAGACATCATTATTTATGCTACTTGCAACATTAATTTTCCAATACTAAGAACAAGAATATAGGTAATATTGGCAACAAATGTATTACAATTCGCCTTTCCAAGAGAATCAAACATTGTCTTATCTTTTTCCATATCATGAGAGCATCCTGAATCCCTTAACCATTCGTGCAGAAGAACAAGCATGCAAATCTTGGCAAATGGCATAAAAGGAATTACCTTGGGGACCCTTTGAAAAGTTCATATCCCTCATTGGGCCTTCAACCTTCTTGAGTTACTCTTTGACATCGTCCATCCTTATATACCTTCGTTTCCTGTTATGACTTGCTTTTCCATTGTATGGGCTTTTCTTCTCTTTGTGCTTTGACTTATCATATTTTCTGTCTTGCTTCTCATAGCTCCTTTGTCCATTGTATTTCTTTTTTCCCTTCCCTTTGATGTAGTGAGCTTGTTCTTTGGACCTTGGCTTTCTATTTGGAGTCGGCTTGAATTTCTTGTTGATGTGTGTAGGGAAAAGATCATTGAACTTCACTTTCTATTGCTCATCCTTTGGCATAAGGGATTTTGAAGTGAGAAAGATGGAATGAATAGTCATAAGCAGTTCTTAGATTTGATAGTACAATCTCAATCAAATTAAAATTCTTTTTTGATAGTCCTTTGTGCATTCCATCAATTGAGCTTCAATGTATTTAACCTTGGCCAAATAATCGTCTATTTCATCAATGCTCGAGGGATCAAGTTAAGAAATCTCATCATCCAATTGAATCACCGTTCCTTCATTTGTCTGATTGAAGAGAAGCTTCAGTTGCTCCCATACCTCTATTGGTATCTACAACGACCAAATATGCAATCTTAGAGATATGTGAGCCAATAAGATCAAAGGATTCATCAAGGTGGTTGTTGAATTTTACTATCTTCTCAACATTTGTTGGAGCTTTTTTCTTTTCCTTGAGAGATCCTCCATAATATTTGTTCTTCAAAAGTTCCACCATATCTTGCTCTCACATTAAATAATTTAGCCCATTGAGGATTGATGATGATAATGGCGACTTTTAACTTCCTTTAGAACAATTTGGTCTGTAGGGCCTATCAAAATGTATAGACAAGTTAATTCAACTCGAGCTTTGTCGCTCAAGCCATGCTTGGTATTTTCCTTGTTTCTTTGTCGCTCAATCATGGTGTTTTCCTTGTTTTTGTCAACATTGCCAACCGATCAACATAATAATGGACCCGAGTTGGAGCTGTCATTGTGCCTTCTATTATGAGAAATGCAGCCTTTTGGTTAAACCAATAGGCACCTGTTTTCTTTATTGAAGCTTGCATAAGAGGAGACAACCGGGTTATAGAAACTCCATGAATGGCTTCATAAACAATTGGGTAGAGAGCACTGCAGATATCATAGACATCAAATTTGAAATTATGGGAGTGCAAGGCACTGAACAATACATGAATGGGGTTATTAGAGAGATGGGGCCACTTAGAAAATAGAGGGTGTTTGAATTCCAGTGTAGCACAACAAGCATCAAGTAGATAGGACATCATATCAAACCCTTCTTTTTTCTGTGCAACATCCCAAGACTGTTGTAGATTGAGTGCAAGAATCTCACCAAAGTCAGGCCTACCATTCTGTGCACTGATTCATCTTAATAAAGGGATCCAATATTGATTTACATGGTCTATCTTAGGGGTTCTGTATAATATGTTCAATAAAATCATACCAACCTTTATTGTTGTTCCAAAGTGAGCAAATGAGTAGTCCACTCTACTTCTCTTCTTAAAACAATCATATTCTACAGACCGGTGCTTTAAAGTCTTATAAACATTTGCATCATTCATCCATTCTTATGTAGAATCCTGATTATAGACATTGGTGGGAGTTGGTGGGAGTGGGAAGTTTATACGCATCATTGAAAGAGTTCCCTACTATGAGGGCCATAGTATGAGTGGGAGAGGTGAGAATTCCATCCTTCATATCAGATATAGCAATACAATCCCTGTTGTAGATTGAATGCACTAAACTCTACAGACTGTAAAGAAGTTCCCAACAAGTAACTTCGGAAACTGTAGGCGCGAAGACTCAAATGCGTGCAAATATCATGTCTAATAGTAACACTTTATTGATTTTCTCTATCTAATACAAGCAAAGGCAGCCATATCTCCTATGTATCAGTTCACCTTAGGTGACATTAATTAGTAGTAATTTTTTCCTCACAAGGTGGTGAATTTTTACTTTTTTGAATCACAGTGAATCTGAATCACCCACGTGTTTGCCTTTCGTAGCCATCTCCTTCGTGCAAATCCATAACAACCATTGCCTAAGATGGCCTTCAGCCAAAATAATCGAGACATTGTGGTTGGTCCACATGTCAGTTATACGTAGAGCCGGGCTTTGGGTAGATTGAATTTTTAAAACATAAGGCACTTAAGTGCTCATGATTTACTGATAGAATTTGATTGGAGCACGTGGTGTCGTTTCGTCCATTGTGGGCTTCTTGAAAGTAAATGATTGTAGCAACAACTATTGTGGAGGAGGTTCAACGGGAGGATGAGGTTACTACACTTGGTGCTATTTCATAGACTTGAGCTTTGAGACTCATACCATCTCTGCAAAAGAAAAGGTTTGAAATACATTGAGGGATGAGGCCATGAGATGTTGCTATCTGTCTCTCATCCGCGAGTCTAATTTCTTTGGAACACTTCGAAATTTTTTGAGGGTTTCACTTAAAAGTTGTGAGGAAATGTGACATCATTGGTCCACGTGTCCTCATTTCGTCGATCCAAGCACTTAATACAACTTCGCCTGTTTGAACCCCGCACACAAAGAAAACGCAACCATGCATGTGAAAGCATTTTTAAAGGAAAAATCCAAGAATTTAATTGCAATGTGTGAACAACAATGAAATATTGTGAAAATCCAATCAAATGCATATAATTAAACCGTTATACTGTTGTTCATGAAGTGTGGGTTTGGAATCAAGGAGAATGGTTTAAAATTGTGAAGCACAAAGTATAATGAACACAAAATCTGCAGGTCGAGGCAATTGGGCTTTGGCATGAAATTTTATAAGAAAAATTAAAAGATTGTCAACTTCTCTTCCTTTACTTAACAATTTTTGTTTCACATGTAGACTTTCAAAACTCTGATTTGGGGTCCCTTAGGTCGAATGACAAAAAAGGGGTGTGTTGACCACAACAACTGACAACTCCGTAGGTAAAACAGTTAGTGTGTTTAGAACTCAGAATCTATAGGTTTCCCCAAGTTCAAATAACCAAGTAGAGGTAATGAATGCCCTCTCCAAAGGTTCAAACATGAGCTAGAATCTTGTGTGGCATATTGGGTCAAATACACTTTCGAGGATCACTTGTGTGTACAATGTGCATTAATCCATCCTCCCTTGAGAGTTAGCGATTAGTATGGGAGAAACTATCCGAGTCAAGTTTTAAAAGAAAGCACACAAAGTGGGGCATTTTTTTGCTGCCAGCTAAGCGTCTATAGCTCCGAAAGAGTTACCTTTGATCCCACTCCAGGTTTTGTGGTACTGCCAGCCGAGTGTCCATAGCCCCGATCAAGGTTACCTGATTAACCCTTTCAGATAACTCGTTTCTTTTGCCACAATTTTTTTTTTACTTTATCTATTTTATATATAGATGTTACTTTTCACATCATGAACAGATCAAAAGGATTGGGAACCAATGTGACCCAGTTTTGGGATATTAGACAAGTACTCTATATTTTTTCCTCCAAACTTCTCATTACTTTGCAAGGGAGTAATTTAAGTATAAAAATGTACTTGTGACCTTCTTCTATGCACATACTTTTGTAAAATCAATACAACATTCAAAACCTGTACATCCCCTTGTAGTTAGGGTATGAACTTCTCAACTTTGTTGTAAGGCATATCGATGGGTTGACCCATCCTCCCTAACTTCTTCCACGAGGAGTAAATTCCCATGTAAGAGAGGTCATAATAATTTCATATTGCTTCTTAGATCTGTTTTTAAGTTGCTTGGGTTGGGTTTGTAAGTTTATTGAAGATAACACAACTAATCCCAAGAAAACAAGAAAACAAACTCATTATCCTATTGCTAACTTATCCAACTCCTAATCTAATATATACTTACCTGTTAGATAGATGATGTGGAAGATGGCATAGCCATGAATTAATGTTTCAAGTATTGACCATTAACTTGGAGTTGCAACTCGTTCCCTTGTACACCCATTAATCTGAAAGTCTTACTTGACATGGGCTTTTCCAAAGAGGGTCAAACTTGGAATCCTGTCCTTTCTTTTCATGAGCTTTATCCTACAGTAGGACCAAATATTAAAAATTATAAATGTTTGGACCCTTGCTTGACTACGTCTTGGTGCTTACTGTAATTTTGCAATGCTCCATCTCTAGCTTTTTCCATCTCTAGAATGTTCAACACTCTTGCTTTCACTCTATCATCTTCTCTCATGTACTCATGCATGAAATCATAATTAGGCAGCTTTAGGATAATGGGAAAAATAGGTTGCTGATCATATATTAATAGAAATCACAAAGTTTTCAATGCAGCTTTGACTCTGGTCCTATCAGCCCGTAAGGCATGCTTCAGCAAGGAATATGCCACTCTCTTGGTTTATCCCCAACGGGATTTTTGGTTACATTAATCAAGTTCTTATTGGTTGATTCGGTCAGCCCATTCCCTTGTGGATAATAATTTGAAGATAACCTTAATATGATACCATTATCATAGGCCAACTGAATGAATTCTGTGAATTGAAATGCATGACCATTATCACATATCAAGGAGAAAGGGGTGCCAAACCTACAAATGATATTGTCTTTTAAAAATCTAATTAGCTTCTTTGTATTGTTCTTCGGGCTACAATATTTTGTGGCTATGATGACACACTTATGTCCATGAGTAGAATTGGGATTCATGACCCAACAAAGTCCAGTCCCCATTGTGCAAAAGGTCTGCCTTCGACGATTGGCTTAAGGGGCATGGCAGGTTTCTTCTCTCTTAGCATAAATTTGACAATCATGGAATTTTCTTACATGAGTGTGAGCAATTTTGAATACTGTGGGCCAATAATATCCAGCTTTCAAAATTTTGTGAGCTGTGGCATTTCTTGATGAATGTCCACTTCCCAACTTATCATGAAAAACTTTTCAGCACATGAGCCGCTTCTTTTTTAGTCACACATCTAAGGTAGATCTCTTCATCATTTTTTTGATATAGAACTCTTTGTTTAAGCATGTAATGAGTTGCTTTGAGCTTTAGGGCTCTCCTTTGTATTCTATTTGATATTGGAGGCCGATTCCCATAAAGTAAGAAATGGGTAATATGACTATGTCAATCTTCTGGATTTAGCTTTGCCTGAACTACTTTATTTGGAACGATGTAATTCTAGGATTTATTTCAGCAATATGCTGTGTTAAACCTCGTTCTCTGACCAATTTAGAAGGTTCAATTTCGATATCAAAATCTTGCAACTTGGCCATCCATTTACCACTTCTTTCACCTAGTTCATTTTGTCCCAACATAAGCTTCACTGCGGGGTTTGACACAATGGCATGCACCTTATTTCTTAAAATATAATGTCTAAACATCTTAACAACTTTTGCCAATGCGTAAACTTGTTTATCCAGCTTGGACTAATTAAGTTCTGCATTTTTTAGATTGGTACTCATAAAAGCAATGGGATGTTCCCCCATGGACTCTTTTTGAGTTATTAACCATCGACAATATGCTATGAGGCGAAGGAATAAAGATAGAAATTCTTCTTAAAATCAGGGCTGACCATTAAAGGAGCTTGCATAATCACTATATTGATATCCTGAAAGGCTGCCTTTGCTTCCGTGGTCCAAAGCACTTTACTGTCCTATTTCAGCATAACATTAAGAGGTCTTATGGTCTCAGTGAATCCTGAAATAAATTTGCATATTAAATTGATTTTTCCAAAGAATTATTTTAATTCCTTTATACTATTTGGGAAACAAATTATAGAAATAGCCTCAACTCTACTAGGGTCGACGGTAATCCCTTCTTTTGTGATAACATGTCCCAACGACTTACCTTATATTACGCCAAAAACACTCTTCTTGGGATTGAGTGATATACCATAACTCCTAAGTCTCTCAAAAATCATTCTCGAGTGTTGAGCATGCCAAGACCTGCACTTAGAGAAAATAGTGAGATCATCCTTGTAAATCACAATACATTTACCAATCAATCCATGAAAGGCACTATCCATAGCTTGCTGAAAGGTGGCTCTTGCATTAATTAATCCAAAAGGCATTCTTCTATGTGCAAAAATTCCCCAGTTTGTGATAAAGGCAATCTTCATACGATCCTCCCTGTCCACCAACACTTGATTGTGCCCTAAAAATCCATCCAAAAAGAACATTATGTTTGAGCCATTGAGAATTTGTAGTACTTCGTCTAAGGAGGGTAATGTGTAGTTTTCCTTTTTAGAGGCCTTGTTCAGGTTTCTAAAGTTCATACCGAGTCTAATCTCCTTATTTTTCTATTTAATTGACACTAAATTAGCTACCCAGGTAGATTGTCTAACGGGAAAGATAATACAAGCCTCAAGAACTTTTCGTACCTCTTTGTAGATAATAGGCTCAAGAATTGGGTTCACAAGCCTTTGTCTTTGCCTAAAGCGTTTGCAACCTTCCCTAGGAGTGATAATGTGTGTGATGATCTATGTATCAAATAGTTTGAGGTCTTTATACGTCTAGGCAATGACATCCTTATACTGCGAAAGGAGAGCCTTCAACTCTTTCTCCTTTGTTTTTGTGCAGGCAAGGCCAAGGTTAACGTTTTGTGGCCATTCAGAGGTTCCTAAATTGATTGTTTTGGTTTCTTTCCCATTGAGTTGTGAGGAGTACGTTTTTCAGCTAGCTTGCCCGCATCAAACATTATTTCAAGTGAAACCATCCCTTTTGGGATTTTATTATCTTTCAACTTTATAATTCCATCATCCTTTATTTCATGGGTCATTTCGTTGTCCTATTGGGAAAGGTAACTTTTTTGTCCATCTATAATTTGTGATTCAAAAACATTAGCACTATTTAAAAACTGAAAAATATGTTGATCATCCGATAATATTTGAAATGTTTCTACATTATGTTGGATTGAAGGACAAGGGACCATCTCTACAATTTTTTTCCCACTTGGTTTCATCTAAAGGGGGCATGCTTGCAACAAAGGCAACTAGTAGGTCCACAAATTGATTTTGTTCTCTGGGAATGGCGGTAATGTTAAAGGCCTCAAATGACTCAATGAGATACCCAACCCTTTATTTGTATTTCCTCATATATGATAGGTCGCATTGGAACTTACTCTAGACTTGGTTGATCGCTAATTCAGAATCACCGTATATTGTCAGATTCCTAACCTTATGTTTGAGAGCGAATTGTAGACCCAAGACTAGAGTTTCATATTCAGCTAGACCATTAGTGCAAGGAAATTGAAAGTGGTACACTACCACATGGTGTCTCTCGTGGGTGTCAGTAAGGACCGCCTGTTCTTGCACCTTGTTTTGAGTGGGCTCCATCAAATTACGTTTTCCAAAGGCCATGAGAGTCACAAAGATTCTATTAGAGATATTTGTGGGTGTGAAAGAGATCATAGGAATTTATCTAGTATTGTTAATGGTTACAACAATTCTACATGAATAGTATTTATTGGTAGAGTAGTTTCCTATTTTATAGGAAACCTACTACCTATATATCTGTACACTGTTGATAGAATAATACAACAAATTATTATTGTTTTATTAGTGCAAAACTGTTGTGTGGCCGTATCTAGATTTGGTATCAGAGCGATTTTTCTTATCCTTGTGATCTAAAACTAATTCGTATATAAAGGGAAACCTTGATTTCTTCATTGCCCCGAGTTTGATATCTTCAAAATATTCAAACTGGTCCTTTCTTAGATGCCTGCCAGAGAAGTTCCATTGAGCAGTTCATGCCTACAATGTAAGCGTGAAGATTGGCTGGATTCACATCAACATTGAATCTTCTGAACGGTATCTCTCGATCCGACACCAATACTAAACACGTAGTGTGAAGAACAAAACATCAAAACGTGTAGAGTTTCTCAAATATTGCGTTCATGAACTGTGCCACTCACCACCAAATCAAATTATCATATACCCATGAAAATTTATCCTATTGAGGAGATCTGCGAAACTGGATTGTGGGTTGTTTGTGTAAGATCCTTAAAAAGAGTGGGTAGATGTTTTGAGGTGATATACCAGAAGGCATTGATTATGGTTGCTAAAAATCATTGTAAAGTTTGTCAACAACCATGCGTGAAGTTTTCCATTAAAAAGAAATTTTTCTATGCTTTGGGTGACCTGTTAGAATTCATATCTATGGTTTGACGACTAGTCGCTTGATCTATTTTTCAAATTTGCATTGTGAGTTTCAGGTAAGATGATCAAATTTCAATTCCTTCATTCACGCATTGGATTGTTTGAGTTAAGCTCGCCCTTGACACCTGTTGCTAGCTCCCTCCTCCCCACACAAATGCTCTTATGTTCACCGTTTCAAAACTGTTTAATATGCAAGGTTTCACTTCTCCTATAGCCGTCGGTCTAGTGGCCATAAAGTTTTAAGTTTGTCAACTTTATAAGTCATTTTATTAAGTTTTACGTTTGTC
Organism: Taxus chinensis; assembly: GCA_019776745.2. Lineage (NCBI taxonomy): Eukaryota > Viridiplantae > Streptophyta > Pinopsida > Cupressales > Taxaceae > Taxus > Taxus chinensis. Next base: position 223,907,627 of record CM034151.1, on the reverse strand, counting down.
AACATTATTAGTTTGTCTCATATTAGGATAGGTATTTAATATTGTGTTTAGCTTAAAGCAACGTGTCAAAGAGAATTCAATTTATAAGAAATAGATATTTATGTTAAATCCTCTAGGTTAAATAGAAGCCACTTGTCTTTGTTTTAAAATAATAATAAAAAAAGGAGTCATTAAATAATTGAAAAAGAGTCAATTAGTAAATTTTGATTTTATTAGCATGTCAAACTCAATAGTTGGGTCATCAGGCGTCAAAATTCTATTATAGGTTATGACATTAGAATGATATTGTCAATATCGATATTTTAGTCAAAATTCAAAGTGTCAAAAATCATTTTTTCTATCAAAAGAGTTAGTTATTTTACCGAGTCATTAGTCGTGTGTCATCATTTTTAAAAGTCCTTTATGTCGTTTGGTATTTTAAGTCAAATTTTTACCCTTTATTGTAATGGACACATTTTCAGGTGAACCCGACGTCCTAGATCAGATTTCAAATGTGTCAACCTTGTGGGGGGGACCCTGTTCCATTCAAAAAGACATGCATTTGAGCTTCATGACGAAATATGGCTGAGTTAGCAGCATGAAACCGATGGTAGGAGGCATCAGAGGTTGGAGGTCGATCAACGACCTCTCGTCAGTCACCAACAACAGGGCCGCGCATATGGTTTGGTGGCATTTTTTCAGAGTATGTTTTCCAATTTTTTCATTGTGCTTTAGATTTCAGTGTTTATGTGTGTTGTGTTCCAGATTGTTTGGTTTGCTGAATAAATGGTCATTTCACATTGGGGAGGGAACATAATAGCAATGTTCCATTTCCATTGTGACAACTTTTCCTGAGTGTATGAGCAACAAAATTTCCTATAGTATTCCCTTCAGTGAGATGTTGATGAGAATTGATGAGAGTACTGCACATCGTGATATGGTTGTTGGTAACCCACTTGCAAAACCATCATTTGTGGTTTGTGGTAAACCACTTGTAAAACCACCACTTTTGGTTGTTGGTAAACCATTTGCAAAACCATCACTTTTGGTTTGTGGTAAACCACTTGTAAAACCACCACTTTTGGTTTTTGGTTAACCATATGTAAAACCATCACTAGGGTTTGTGATTGTCTTGTGAAAATCACCAGATCACGAGCAGGTGCAGATACAAGACAAGTTTCCCCCATGTTCGCACTAAGGGGGGCAATGTTGGGAATATTCTATTAGTGCTTCATTATATCAATGTGCGAGCAAAGTCATATTTTGTATATAGTACTCACGGGGCTTCTATTAGAGATATTTGTGGGTGTGAAAGAGATCATAGGAATTTGTTAGTATTGTTAATGGTTACAACAATACTACGTGAATAGTATTTATTGGTAGAGTAGTTTCCTATTTTATTGGAAACTCACTACCTATATATTTGTACGCTGTTGAAAGAATAATACACCAAATTATTATTGTTTTATCACTGCAAAACTGTTGTGTGGCTGTATCTAGAGACTTCTATGCTCGATGAAGCAAAATTAACAGCTCCATTCTTAGCATTACTCAATTATCATGCCGCTTCATTTCTGGCTCTTTATCCACTCATATTTGATCAGCTATGCCCCTTGATGGTAACCACATGTGAAAAATAAGTGGCCATTTATTCATTCAAAAATTTGGACCAGTCACTACTTAACAACATCCCATAAGTTTTGTGTATGTCCACAACTTGGATGTCAATAAAGGGTAGGGCTTGTGGCTCAGAGGCAAGCTGCATGTGGACGTTTAATAATTTTACCATAACTCTGATTTCGGATTTGTCTAACCGGACAAACCTCCTATCTGATTTTATTGGCTCAAGTCCTAGCTTCCTACAAATTCCCACAAACTTAATATTAGTTGAATCCCTAGAATCTGCTAAATAGCTGTGTATATTCTTTCCAAAGACTCCGACAGTGAGAAGAAAAGGGGGAGCTTCAGTTTTGTCTTTGTAGAGAACTACATTCATATGAGTTGGTGATTTTTGCTTATTAGGTGTAAGCTTTTTGGTGAGTAATTTAAGCATAAGGTCTCTCTGTTCAATGATTTGTGCTAACTCGTGCAATGTGATGTTGGCTTTTATCCTCGTCATGTCTTTAACAATATTATACCCTCCTTTCTGTGATTCAAATGTTGTGTGCATATGTCCTCCCTTTGGAGGAGGGGGATTTTTATCTATGTTTGGATTAGGTGGAGTATTGGTATTGTTTGGTGTTGGGGACGCAGTGTTAGGTTCTCTTGCCTTGTTCCTTAGAGAGTAACTATTTCTTCGGTATTGCTGGAAAACATGTATTTATTTTGTGATTTCCTCTGATTCATTACCCTCTTGGGTGGGAAAACTCACTGTTTCAAGGACCATAGCGGTATTGGCTGTGGAAGAACTAGGATCTTTATGATTTGGCTCATACCCTTGAATTTCTTTGTGAATTGCCTCAAAGCGACTCAAAATTCTAGACAATCCAATTTGCCATGCTGAGCAGTGTCATGGACTTTGCACCAATTGAGCAAGGCTAGATCACAGGTGTTGATTTTAGGCATCTCACTACTAGAGGCTTCCTGATTGTTGGTTTTGGGCTCTTTGTAGCTTTGCTATGAATAATTTCGAGCTTGATTGTCACCACTACCCATTTGTGTCTGTAAATTGAGAAAATCATTACTCCATTTTTGGATTATCTGTTGGATGCTTTCCAACTCAAACTTGTTTGTGGTTTGGGCTATAACTTGAGTGTTATTAACAACGGGAACTAAAGCTAAGCTTTGATTTTGGTGTTCAATTTGCTGAAGTGGCAGTTGGTTGATTGTGGGTATGGGATTTAAAACTGGAGTGTTCTGGCCAACTCGTAGAACCATGTTAAGTTTTTGTCGTCGAGGATGAAGTCTGTCCAATAATTTGCTTCTGTATAATTGTCTGGTAAGGTATTGACATTGACTCTTTTGATAAATTGGAGGTGAAAGGATCCAGGGAATTTTAATACATCCCCAAGGCTAAGCCAATTGTTGGTCTATATGGTGGGGTGATTCTCCCAAACATGCGTTGGAATCTAGTGTTGAAAGTTCTGATTCGTTTGTGGGTTCTCTTATCACGCTTGCAAATTGTTGGTAAAAGACACCCAAATCTATGACTTGGCCATATTGTGCAAGGAAAGTGCTTTCAAATATAGGCTAAGACCTAATTTAATTAGGTGTAAGATTAAGGACCCAATCATAAACATCTCGTAAAGTAAAGGGAAACAATCTACAAGCCACTTCCTCGTGTTCGGCATTTTGTAACCTAAGGCAAATTTGAACGACACAATGTGTTCTTCAGGAGTCCTAACGTCATGCTTGTATGCGGGCTAAGTATCTTTTAGTTCCTGGGTAGATCAAGAATGTCCCTAGTTATATTGATTGCAGTTCCTGCTAAACATGTGGGTTGAGCTACCATTTTGGCAGATGGGGTGAGAGGTGGAAGGAAACTAATGGGTGGGACTGAAGTTGGAAAATTTGGTAAGGTTTGGGAGGTTTTGGATTTTCCCTTGTTAGATCTGGGTTTTCTGTGAAATTGCAAGGGTTGGATTAACAAAACCCATGAATCAGACTTGTACCTAGTGAGACAAGGTGGTAACTCCAAGGTTTTCCCTCCTAGCACCAATTTACTATTGATGCAAGTTTTGACACAGGCTCCAATAATTACTTGAGCAACCCCTCTAAAACGAGAGGGGTTGCTCAGGTATAAAATCTAGATATATCTTAAATTCTCAATGAACTACAGGGAAGAGTCTTAAGGAAATTAGTGAGTTTGTTTTTGGCATACATAGATTAATCATGACTGAATTTTGTCCATCAAATTATGAAACCACAGGAAATGATAATTATGAATGCAGTCCAAATTTAACAAGATTAGCAGGCATTCAAGATTATAAAAGCTGCACAATTCATTCAAGGATTGCAAATTGCACATGCACATACAAACAATCTAATAGATGAAGAGGACGAAATAACATCTCAGATTTTACAAAATAGTGAACTCTTTCTATTTCCACATAGTCACATATGAAGCACAGTGAAATCCTTTACCAGAAAAATTAAAATAAATTTCCATCCATGATTGAGAAAGAATAAAAGCGAAGATAAATCTACACAAAGATTCCTTGATAAATTTTCTACTTCTTCCTTAATTCTATATCTCAATAAAAGTTTTACACAATATATATTATTTTCATATGGGCATTGCTTTATCTTTAAACCTACATGCAGAAAATAAAGCCACCTATCAAAGAAAAACTCTAAATAAAATAAAAGTTCCATGCATCCACAAGGATCGCTAGCAAAAGCAACTTGAAACACTTCCAACGAAAGCAAGACCAATTAAAAGAGTACATGATAATCTCCAAATGTCCAGTGTGTAGTAGGAGTCAGGACCACACATAATTCATATAAAGGTAGGGGACACCATGCAAGTTTTCATGCAACTTGATGCTTTCCTTTGTCTTGAGCAAGCACGTACATTTAGTAATCATCCTCAACTTTAAGCACATCAATCAGGGGGGCCTGAGATTGCTGGAGACTTTGGAAATGACCTAAGTATAATCAATCAATACTTCACCAAGAAATTCATCAACCGTGCCAACCTTCTCTACTTTTCTCATGATATCAACTGTAAACTTGTGAAGATAAATTCCCCTGGCTTTCTACATTTGTAACCTGTTTTGCAAATGATCTAGGAAATTCCTCCACTGAATAAATTGAATCATCATCCTTATACGATAGGGGAAGCTCAACACTCAAAAATAATGACACAATAGTGCCCAAAAAAGACTCTAAATGGGTGACAAAGTGGGACAACATACTAACAAAATCCCCAAGAGCCAATTGTGCCTTAACCGATATGTTCCCATAAGCAGTGATCTCAAAATTCATAAAGGTCCATATTAGGCAATGTCAAGCTAGGATACATTGATTGTGAGATAAAAAAATAGAATGAAAATGAAAGAGTATGTGCAAACCAAAATCTAGTATTCTCATTAGTTGAAATGAATGAAGAAGATTACAAATAAATAAGCCACCAAATGGTTGTTCACTTCACATTCCGAGTTGACTCTTCAACTATCTACGAGAACTTGAAGAGTTCTAGCTACAAGACAAAAGTTCTCCTCCTAAACACCTAGGATTATATAATATTATTTACAATAATATTACATCCCCCCTTTAATCCGCATGGTTACTTTGAGACCCAACATGCCTCTGAACTTTTAAAATTTTTCTTGTCCTAGTGCTTTTGTTAGGATGTCTGTTGCTTGCTTTGCTGTAGGGAAATGTTGCAACTTTACACTGCTATCTTTCACATAGTGCTGAATCAGATGAAATTTAGTATTGATATGCTTGTTTTGGTCATGAAAGACTAGATTTTCCGCCATTGAAATTGCAGATGTGTTGTCAACCATCAATGGTGTTGATGAAACCTGTTGTACCTGCAAGTCTGAAAGAACGCTTCAGAGCCACAAAATCTCTTTGGTTGCCTCTGAATCTCCCATATACTCTGCTTCTATTGAAGAAATCACAGGCACTGATTGCTTCGTGGGCTTCCAACTGACTACTGTTGTTCCTAGATTCATTAGAAAATCCAAAGTGGATTTCCCATCTTCAAAATCACCAACATAGTTAGAATCTGAATATCCAACCAGTTTGAACTTTGAATTCTCTTGCCTTGGAGATATTTTAGTCCAAAATTTTGTGTTCCTTTGAGATATCGAAGGACTCTCTTTGCTGCTACCCAATGACTTTCTCTAGGTTGTTGCATGAATCGAGAAAGAACACCAACATCAAAAGAAATATTTGGTCTAGTTGTTGTCACATAGATCAGACTTCCAATGAGCTGTTTGTATTTAGTAGCATCTACAAAATCTGTGGTATATTCTGTGGTCAATTTCAAATTTTGTTCCATGGGCATATTGAGAGGTTTGCAATCTTCCATTCCAAATTGCTTCAGAATTTCACCAATATACTTCTATTGAGTGATGAAGATGTACTTTGATTTCTGAAGCACTTCAATACCTAAATAGTAATGAAGATAATCCAAATCTATCATTTTAAAGCCTTTCATCAACTCTGGTTTGATTTTTGCTTTGTATCTCTCATTGTTTCCTATAATGAGCAGGTCATCTACATACACTGCTAGAAATACATCTGTTTTGTCAACAATTTTGACAAAAAGAGTTGTATCTTCAAACTCAAACCACTTGAAATTCATGTTCAAGAGATGCTTAGTGAGCTTTTCATACCATGCACGTGGGGCTTGTTTCAACCCATACAATGATTTTTCTAGTTTGCACACTTTGTGCTCTTGGTCACCAACTGCAAAACCTTCAGGTTGAGTCATGTACACTATTTCTTGAAGATCACCATTCTGAAAAGCAATTTTCACATCCATTTAATGAATTTTCCACCCGTTTTGTGCTGCCAAAGCCAACAAAGTCTGAATGGTAGTCCACTTTATTGTTGGTGCAAAGGTTTCATTGTAGTCTATGCCTTCCTTTTGAGCATAACCCTTTGTGACAAGCCTTGTTTTATGTTTGTCAAGCGAGCCATCGACCTTGTATTTGTTGTGGAAGACCCACTTGAACCAATTGGTTTACAACCGAGTGGAGGATCAACAAACTTCTAAGTCCCATTTTTCACCAATGCATCATACTCATCTCTCACGGCTTTTCTCTAGGACTCATTCTTTTCAACTTGTTTGAAAGAGGTTGGTTCTAATCGAATGCAACATTGAGTTATTCTTTTGTAGGATCATTCAAGTTGAGTTGTTCAATCTTGTTTTGAATTTCTTCTAGGACATTTTTCATTGGATGTGCACTGGTGCCATGCATGTGCACTTTTGTGTGCCATTTTTTTCCAACTTCATCAAGATGAACATATTTCAATGTTTGTGTTTCCCATTTGGGCATCTTTTTCTGTGTTTTTGGTGCTTCAATAGAGGTCATGATTTAAAGCTCCTTCACTTTTTGTTCTCTGGTCTTATGCCACCCATTTTTTAATGAAGTTTCATTTCTTCTTCAGGCAGAGTTTCAATCTTTGTTATTGGAGATGGGGGGAAGTCAAATGACTCCAAACTGCATGCCCCCCTCACTATGTGGAATTTCCAAATTACTCTCCTTGTAGACATCAAACTTGGCATACTTCTCCAGTCGACTCAATTGATGATTGATGTTGGCCTCATCCTTTGCAATTTCACAAAAAACAACATCACTTACAATGAGGAATTTCTTTGCTTCTTTTCATCATAGAGCCAGATATGCCTTGAGGATTCAAAATATCCCAAATGAATGCATTTATGACTCATGTGGTCCAACTTATTCCTTTTCTCCTTAGGGATCAATGCATAACATGTGGATCCAAAAATCCAAAGATGACACTGAAGGAAGATGACCACACCACATTTCATATAGTCTTCAATTGAAGGGTGTTGATCTATTTGTTTCGGAGGTACACTGTTGTTTGTGATTGCTTTTGCCCAGAAGTGTAGATTCGCCCCTTGAAATATAACATTGCACGAACCATATTCATCACAATTTTGTTCATCCTCTCAACTACTCCATTTTGTTGAGGAGTGTGAGGAACTATGAGATGGTGTTTGATCCCATTTTGCTTGAGATAGGATTCAAACACCTTTGAAGTGTACTCACCACCATTATCAGTCCTGAGTGTCCCAATGCGGGTTTGAGCTTCATTTTCCACCATGGCTTGAAACTTTTGAAATGTTTCAAAGGCTTCTGATTTTTTGTTTGAGGAAATAGATCCATGTCATTTTGTTGTAGTGGTCGATGAACAACATGAAGTACTTATGACCACTAGTTGATAGAATTGGAAGAGAACACAAGTCGAAGTGGACCAATTGCAACTTTCTGTCAGCTTTCCATTTTGACTTCTGAAAAGGTCCTCTTGAGTGTTTAGCCAAAATGCAGGCTTCACACTTCTCATATTTTGTGAGCAGGGTGGGCAATCCTACTACACCATTCTTTTGCAACACCTGAATGTAGTCATGATTGGAGTGCCCAAATCTCACATGCCACAACATACTTGGAGACATTTTGTCTTCAATGAGATGAGAAAAATTCCATGAAATCGATGGCTCACCCCTGAGTTTTAACAATTTGCCTTCCTCAAATCTAGTCAATATGACTGCATTGTCACTTTTCCTTTTGATAGTGACCTCCCCATTGTCCAACAGAATGGAGTGCCCTTGTTGGCGAATGAGCACCAAGGACAACAAGTTTCTTTTCAATTGAGGAAGGTATAGGACATTTTTAAGAATGAAATTTGGAAGCCCTTGACACTTGAGTCTTATTGTCCCTTTGCCCTTTGGTTGCAGATTTGATCTGTCTGCTAAGTATACTGGATTATAACTTTCTTCATGAAACTCCTCAAAGAAGTCCTTTTGGAAAGTCATGTGTTGAGTGGCTTCAATATCTAAGACCCAAGCATCAAACCAAGTGGAATTAATTGAGGCAAAATTTGCTTCATCACAATTGAAAAACACATATTCACTTGCGAATTGAGTGGATTTTGGTTCTTTGGCGACCTTCTTTTCTTCTTTTTGTTTGCAATAAGCTTCAATCTTCTCCCATGAAGTCTTGCATTCATGAGCCTCATGGCTCCCTTTTTTGCCACACTGTTTGTAGAACAAGTGTTGTTTATCATTTTGCTTTTACCCACTGTAACTATTATATTTGCTTCCTTTACACTTATTATTCCCTTTGCCCTTATCATCATTTTTGGAAGACGAGGCCTTGGAGGAAGAACCCTTGAAAGAATTGCCTTTTTGATTGGCATAGAAAATGCTTTCTCCTGTGGAGTCTGGTTTTTCTTCCAAAAGCCTTTTCCCTTTTTCCATCTTTTCAACCAATTGATCAAATGCGAGTCTTTAATTGATTGCTTGCTTGTAAAGACTCAATGTAGGTTGAATATGTAGGAAAAAGGGCTTTTATGAATGTTGTCATGTATATATCAATTTTCACCCTGGAATGGCTTCAACATCATGCTTGATATCTCGGATTTTCGAGGCCAAACTCATCACATCACCATTTTTCAACTCAAGATTGAACAACTTCAATTGCAACTATATGAACTCCAACTCTGAGTGGGAATCATACAAGTCCTTCAACTTATGGAATGCTTCCCATGCAATATCAAACCCCTGAATGTGATGAAAGACTTCTGCATCAACTGAGGCTCTCATTAAGGCCAATGCTTTCAAATTCTTTTGCTTCTAGATATTGGCTTCCTTTGCATCTATAGGCAGTGTTGGCTTTGTGTCCCCGTTGCAAATGTCGAACCATAGATCATTGAAAATAAGTGTGTTCTCCACTTGCCGAGACCACTCTAACCAAGTATCTTTGCTAGTCAAAGTTGTGCAAACAATTGATTTTATTGGAGTCATTTTGTACTAGGGAGATGGAGGGGTTCATTATCACTCCAACACGTCCTCTTTCCAATATACTACAGACCAATATACCAGACCTCTCGATATACTTGCCCTTCCTATGTACCCGTTGGTACGTGGAAGAATCTCACCCCTTCGATATACCTGTCAACCCATGAAAGAGGTGTTAAGGTACGTGAAAGCACAATGGTATGTGGTACCTAGCTAGTACGTGAAAAGGTTTTGTTGTGAATGATATCCGCTTAACAAGAAAACCTCATACATGGGCGTAACAACCATATATATCGTTTTTTCCCTATTTTTGGGATTTACGTTGAACAATAGATATAAATGGGTAACAGAGGGAAGGGAAATGAAAATATATATTTCCTTATTTCTCCCTGGTGATTTATAGGGATAATGCCACAAACGCCATTGTTACAACTCTATTAAGCAATGGATGTAGTAGTTTAATGTGATGACATTACTCGCAAGTGCAAACCAGACGCATTGCTAATACTGAACGTTGCTATTTGTTTGGTTTGCAGTTTTTTAATTTTTAATTTTCCAATATTTGCTTTATTTTGAAAATCAAAATTGCTTAGAAATGATTTGCACCATAAATTCATCCGATGTAATATAAGCTTTTCAAAATTAAAAATCTCAAAAATAAAAAAATCCTCCAAAACTATATGCTTTTGGTTCTAAATTAAAAGCATAAAAAATATGAATCAAAGCTTTAAAAGAAGACTTATCTTCTCAGCTTCCTACGTGGGTATATTGATCATGAGGATTGAAAAAAAATGAAACACCATCTGTATTTGAAACGTAGACAATGGTAGGAGGATAGCTACGCTCCAAATTCCAATATTGATCAAATGAATATAACTAGGCGCTTTTCTGATTTATTGCAGGTAAGGATGCCATACAGCTGTGCTTGAGTTGAAGAATATACAGGAGAGGTAGTGTGGAATTCATCGCAGGTCTGCAGATGTGACAGCGGCTTTGGCCAAGAGCAGTTATGCCTTTATTGCAGCTTAAGCACAATGCCAACACCTACAGGCTACAGGGTATGCTGAATGCCTTCCTCAAACAGCAATTATAGATCCACGGCTTGACACAGTTCACCAAATGCAACCAGCAGATGTCTAAGCTGAGCGGTTCACAGTTTCACTTTCAAACTGAAACCCCAGCTCTAGACCGAGCTGCAGCAACTATGTGCAGGCCTTACAGACAAGAACTAGGAAGGACGATGAGAAAATGAATAAATAGATGTAGGAGGAAATAAATGATGAAAAAGCCTGTGCTCTGGTATCAATTTCAGGCCAGGATAAATGGATTGTGCAATAAATGAATAGAATGAAAATGAAAGAGCATGTGCAAACCAAAATTTAGTATTCTCATTAGTTGAAATGAATGAAGAAGATTACAAATAAATAAGCCAAGAATGGTTGTTCACTTCACATTCCAAGATGACTCTTCAACTATCTACGGGAACTTGAACACTTCCAGCTACAAGACAAAAGTTCTCGTACCAAACACCTAGGATTATGAATATTATTTACAAGAATATTATAGGCAACATATTTCTCCTAGTTACATTCTTAAGAGTCGATAGCTTTCTCTTGAACTCAGTAAATTCATTAATTAAACTTTTGGACATGGACAAAGTGTGATCATTTTTACCATTTGCATTTTGAACCTTGGCGGAAGATCTAAATAAATTCCTCAATGCACCTTGCACCTCTGCAACAACATTAGGCAACACTGTTATTCTGGAGTGGACTTGAGAACTCTTTTTGCATTATCTCCATTGTATCCTCTGTCATCCTGATTGCAGATTTTACAATTGAAAAAAGATCAGCAATCAATTTCCTATCATCTCCTCCAGGACCAGTGGTTATCCTCTTCCTCTTCCTTGTGATGGAAAAAATATCTTCCTCTGTTTGAACGGTCATGGTTTGACCTCTTCCCCTGATTTTCTTGGTAGTGGTATGCTTGAGGCTACTGCTTGGCTTGTCAAACCTTAGTTTTACTTGAGGGGGATAATAGGAAGAGGCATCAATCTGATGCACTTTAACAAGTTACATAGCAATCCATTCGTACTTAGTCATTTTCTTTTGAGGGACTTGTTGGGATGCTTATTGGGTAGCAACTAGATTTGGTGAGGTAATGCTAGATAATGTGGAGGCAATTGAGCAATAGAAGGCACGGGAGACGACGTGGATTGTGATGGTGGCGGAGAGAATAATGAATCTAATGAAAGTTAAAGAAAAGTGGCAAGAATGGAGGCAGCCTGTGATCAAGGGGATGAACAAGTGACCAAAGAAGTGAGACCATCTATAGGGATCACTTACATTGAAGGTGCTGCCACAGGTGAATCAAAGGAAAGGGTCATCGACTTCAAACTTTTTAAGGTTTCGCCAAATGCCTTGGTGGTAGTAATGGAGGGTGGAGTAGTAAAAAGTTGAGAAAGGAGATGGGACCATGGGGTGGATGGTAAACTATCAATGGTGGAATTGGTAGGCAATGAATGGGCGAAGTTGGTGTAATTATAGTCCCAAAAGAGGCGGAAGTGACATGCTTAACAACCAAGGGGGCACTTGTTGAAACCAAAGACAATGACAGGGTGATCATTGTAGAGGCAACTCGTGGCATAGTCCCAATTGGCCTAGAAACAACAAAGGAATCCGTAGCACTAGTGACAATAGGAGCCAAAACAACAACCATCACAAATGATGTCACAACTTCAAGTGAAGAAAAAATGATAACCCTTGGCAAAGTTTGAGTACTCACAACAGTAATAGAGGTAGACACAACAATTGCCTTAGACATACTTGACACAGTAGTAGACAATGGCACAGTTAATGGAGAAGCAAAACTCACTCTTGGATTTAGAGACGAGGCAATAGCTGATGAAGCATTAGGTCTGAGAGATAACGCTCTCATAATCTTCTTCTTCTTCAAATTGGGGCCAGTCCTCTCTAGTGATCCAGAACCCATGTCTGACATGAATCTAGGAGGTGGACCAGCTACTATTTTTCTCTTAGCCCTAAGAATTCGAACCCTCTCCAGTTTATCAATTACTTCTTGATCATCCTCGGGGTTCAAGTTAAAATTGTCATTAGAGCTTGCCTGATGCACATAAACTACATTAACCTTTCCCTGCAAGCTCTCAATATGCCTCTTGACATTTCCCTTGGGATCCCATGTCATGTATTGTCCTTTGATTGGGAGATTAAACTTCTCCATAAATGAAGCAAATTTTTGCACTATCGGCCAATTTTGAAACTCTGTGTGCAAGGGTGAAAGGGAGAATAGGGCAGGGTTTATATTGCTTTATTTTGCACAACCCCAACTCCATTTACAAAATGATGATCCATCTCAATAATAACCAACCGATCAAGGACATAATAGGGGTGCTGAATTGGAGTGGTCATTGTGCCTTTTATTCTATGAAATGTGGCCTTTGGGTAATACCAATAGGTGCCTATCTTCTTTATTGAAGCTCGTATAAGAGGAGATAACCAAGGGATAGAAACTCCATGAATGCCTTCATAAATAATTGGGTAGAAAGCACTGCGAATATCATAGACATGAAATTTGAAATTATGGGAGTACAAGACAATGAACAATACATGAATGGGATTATCAAAGTGACGATGTCACGTAGGAAATAGAGGGTTTTTGAACTCCAAGGTAGCACAAACATCAAACATATAAGACATTATATAAAACCCTTCCCCATTATGTGTAATGTCCCCTTTTCTAAATTAAAAATAATTAATAATATTTTAAGTTGGGCCTGGCCTATTCTTCATTTTGGGACAATTCTATAATATTATTATTAAAATAAAACGTATTTTTAAATACTAAAGTAGGAAAAAGACCCTTAGCCTATTTTCATTATTTTCAGTCGGCTAAAAGGGAGAGGTTGTCCCTCTTTAAGAGGGAAAAGCATAAAAAAAATAAAGAGACCTACGTGGAGCGCTCCACAAAGAAAGGAAAGGAAAGGCTATAAAAGCAAATGTTGGGGCTCATTGTAATCATCATCTTGTGAATTATATACTTCTCTTTTGGAAATTGAAGCAATGAGCTCTCATTTTCACCCTTTGAGGACGAAAACCCTCGTTGGATCCTATTGGGGATGAAAACCCGCAATAGTCACAACACTTGGGGATGGAAACCCTCATTTGTTGCATTGGTGACTTCATCTGGGAGTCACACCGGAGCTTTGAAATTTAGAATTTCAGAACAAAAAGGGTTTCTATCAGAGCTAGGGCACGTTTTTTGGCACTTTTTTTGGGTCTGTCACATTCCAGCTAGGGCACATTTTTTTGGGGCTGCCATATTCATTTTCATGATCTATTCATTTGGAGATATCGGGATCACTTTTTAGTGAGTTTTTTGTGGTTGGAAAAATCTAATTCTAATTTTATTGGATAGCTGATATTTTTTGTGGTCAATTTGAGCTATCATTTGCATTTTATCTCCAAGTATTTATGAAGATATGGAATTTTGAAGTTTCAGCTATCCAATAAAATTAGAATTAATTCCAACAGTCTGTAATTTATTATTGAAGCATTTATTTTGCATGAATTCATCAAGTGTTTCATGTTGTGATGTATTTTTGAAGATTTGTGTGTGGGAAAGGCTATAATCTGAATTCAACGTAGGTTGCTTAGGGTTTTGTGGACCTAATACAGGTCATTGCCCTAATTTTTGCATAAAATCAGTTTGTTGTCATAAAAATCAAGTTTTCTACATGTGGTTGGCATCATTTTCAGCAATTTTCCATTAGGGTTTTGAGCCCGAAAGGGGCATTACATTATGTGCAACATCCCACGACTATTGTAGATTGAATGCAATAATCTCACCAAAGTTTGGTTGATTGCAATGATTTGCCCTAGTCAAGGGATCCAATATTGATTTCCATGGGTTTTCTTAGGGGCTCTATATAATTTTTTCAATAAGATCATACCAACCCTTATTTCTTTTCTGAAGTGAGTGAGCGAATGGGTAGTTCACTCGACTTTTCTTCTTTAAACAATCATATTCTATAGACCAATCCTTCAAAGTCTTATAAACATTTGCCTCAGTCATCCATTCTTCTGTAGAATCCTGATTATACCCATAGGCGGGAGTGAGAAGTTTATACATATCATTGAAAGAGTTATGTGCTAAATTCTATCCTTCATAGCACATATAACAAAATAGTCCCTAATTAGGTGTTTGCAATGAAATACCTCGGGTTTTGTAGAAATATTATGCAGACTCGACTTCTTGATGGCTTTAAGATCTTTGACATAGTCATCATTCTCTTTCAACTGCTTACCCACAAACTAGACCTCTATCTTCTCAATTGGGTGGTATATGTTACTATACGTCTTCAAAGAGGGCATTGAATTTTTCATGAACATAGTGTCATTAAATTCTTGTGTGGCCAAGGAATATGGTGAAGCCATGATTCCCATTGTGATTGATTGCACTAAATTATGCAAACTTTGAAGAAATTCCCAACAACTTTGGAAGTTGTAGGCGCGAAGACTTAAATGTGTGGAGTTGTTACGTCTAATGGTAACGCTTTATTGATTTTCTTGATCCCATAAAAGCAAATCTTTTGCGTATAATTCAACCTTAAACGACATTAATGAAAAGCTACCGTTTCCTCCTAAGGTGGCAGATTTTTAAGTTTTAGAATCGCAGTGAATCCGAACCATCCACGTGTTTGCCTTTCGTAACTGTCACCTTTGTGGAAATCCATAACAAGCATTGGACAAGATAGCCTTCAGCCAAAACAATCAAGACACCATGGTTGGTCCACATGTCAGCTACATGAAGAGCCGAGCTTTGGGGAGATTGAATTCTTAAAACATAAGGCACCCAAGTACTCATGAGGTGTCGAGAGAACGTGATTGGAGCATGTGGCGTTGTTTCGTCCATTGTGGGCTTTGTGAAAGTAAATGTCTGTGGAAACAACTTTTATGGGTGAGGTTCAAAGAAAGGATGAGGTTACGACACATGGTACTATTTTAGAGACTTGAGCTTTGGGACTCAAACATTCTCCGCAAAAGAAAAGGTTCAAAATACATTGAGGGCTGAGGCCACGAGATGTTGCCGCTTGTTGCTCATTTGTGAGTTCAATTTCTTTGGAACACTTAGAAACTTTTTTGAGGGTTTCGCTGAAAGTTGCGAGGGAATTCAACAATGTCATTGGTCCACTAATCCTCATTTTGTCGACTCGAGCACTTAACACAACTTCAACTGTTTGAACTCTGCACACAAAGAAAATGCCACCATACACGTTAAAGCACTTTTAAAGGCAAAATTCAAGAATCTAATCACACTTTGCACTAACAACAATGAAATACTATGAAAATCCAAACTCAATCGAATGCATATAATTAAACCATTATACTGCTATTCAGGAAAGTGCAGGTTTGGAATCAAGAAAAACGGTCTAAAATTTTGAAGCACAAAATATAATGAACACATAATCTGCAGTTCACGGAAACTAGGCTCCAACATGAAAATTTATAAGAAAAATCAAAAGATTGTGAACTTATCCAACTTTGCTTTCTTAACAATTTTTATTTCAGATTTAGACTTCCAATACTCTGATCTGAGGTTCCCTTAATGAAATGCCAAAAAGGGGCATGTTGACCACAACATACTGTACTTCCATTATTATTGTCAAATGGTGTGATTCTTTCTAGTTTCTTATTATTATTGTGCATTTGAGCATGTTTGCTTTGGAAGAATGAATATAAACTTAATCTTAAGAATGTTTTAAGAATAAATGAAAATCATTGAACCAATTAGATCATCCAAAGACTAAAACTATACAGATAATTGAGGTGCTCAAAGAGATGATTCGAAACCAAGCAAAAATATCAAATGCCAAGCTACATACAGGAAATGAGAAGCATATTTTCAACAGGAAACAAACAAGAATATATGTGTTTGATTAGTTTGCTTAGTTGTCTTGGATTCATTGATTGGAAATGTAGAGTCAAAGGGAATTGAAGGTGCAATTCTTGATATAGTTTGAGACTGGCATTAGCTAATGTGGAGTATCAATGTTGTCAAATCTGTCTGTTATGTGCTCAATAATCATAAGTAATGCTTGGTGTGTAATCTTTTAGCTGGGAAATTGTCTTAATGGTGTGGCGGGCCTTAAACTCATGGGAAACAATCCTTTGATCGATAGCAAAAGCAATGCTATGTTTGAAATTGTGAATGCCAATCCTTACTGTGAAGTCTTGCATGCACATCAAGTTGCATGCCAATCCTTAGTGTTTATTATTTTCATTCGTGTACTTGCATGCACATCAAGTTGATCATAGTTTGTAGACTTAGTGAGTACTCGCCTTTTTTTCTCGTTGGGTGAGTAATCACTAGGAAAACTCACGGTGAGTTTTGAGCGGTTAATGGCAGTGACTACTTGCCAAGACTCGACATGTTTTATAGGCGGACTTGTCATATGCGGAAGAAACGTGGGATATGGTACAAACATGATAGAAATGCGGATTAAATGCTGAAAAAATGCTGTTATTTCTCCTTTATAATTCCCACACCCCCACAACTTGTAATCACATAACTATTGAGCATCCTTTGACTGAATTGAAGGGATTTTATAGCGAATTTGAAGAGTAGATTTGAAGAATTTCATTTGGAGGTTAGCTCTTTTTTCCCCTTCTTTTCAAGCATGTAAATTCTTTTTGTATTGTTAAAATCAGGTTTCCAGAAATGATTTGCAAACTTGCATGCATTTCATGCAATTCCGATTAAATTTTATCGTGATTTATGCTAGTTTATCACCATTAATGAATGAAATTGTCGGAATGTATGTTTTAAATGTTGTTTTTAACTGTGTTGTCTTTATTCTTGATTGTAGGGTTTACAATTATGATTATTTAGGGTTTCCTTGTACTTAGGGTTGAGGTTGACGATTACAAATTTATGGTTTTTTAATGTTATTTAATTTTATTTGGTATTTGAATGTGCTACAAGTTAAAACTTAGCATACAAATTAAAGGAGCATCCGACTTTGCATCAGGTTTATCATCAGACTTAGTATTAATAGCAAGAAGCGTTCCCTCTAATTGCCATATCACTGGTTGGAAGTACGTTGTATGTGGAGCGGTTGAGGGGATTGTGATTTGCAATTTCTATGAGAAGAAGGTTTATGGAAGCATCGATCGCCTTAAGTATCGTCTTGCTTGCATTGTTTTCCGTGACGTCACAACTTGTCCCAATGCTATGAAAGAGGCATAATGAGAGATGAAGGCAAAATCTGCATTGTTGAATGAGAAGAAACTAGAGAAGGCAATGGAATTAGAGGGAGATGCGGAGATGATTGTGGGTTCTAGTTGTGGTCCATGTTTAGAAGGAACATCCGCTTCATTGAGTTCGAACAAAGGCGAGATACATAGTTTTTTGTACCTAGAAACATACCTAGGGCACAACCTTCGTTGCAAGGTACAAGTTGGATAAGGAAATGCACGAGGAAGTAGATAATGTGTGCAAATTTATGGTATTACAACAATTTTCCCTTCAATCTGGTGAAGAGCTCGTATTGAGAGCATTTGGTGATGTTATTGACAGTTGCAGGGAAAGGGTACAAGGCACCCTCTCTAAGAGACTTAAGTGGTAGGTTGCTTGAGGGTGCGGTTGTAAATGCAAAGTTAATTTTGGAAGATCAAAATAAGAAGTGGCATAAATTTGGGTGCACCATTCTTTCATATGGGTGGACGATGGAAGGAACCACACTTGCATCAATTTTTTGGCGGCTTCAAATGGTGAGACGGTTTTTTGAAATGAATTGATGCCTCTGACACAACAAAGAATTGAAAAAATTTGATCCTTATGTTGGAGGAGATCTTAGAGGTGGGCATTGAGAATGTTGTGCAAGTTGTCACTGACAATGCAACAACATATGTGGTGGTTGAGAGACTACTTCAAGAGAGACATCTATCACTCTTTTGGACTTCTTGTGCAACCCATTGTCTTGACCTTCTTGTGGAGGACACATGAAAAATTGATTGGGCGAGACTGGTTGTAGAAGACGTGAGAATTATAACAAAATACATTTATAATCACACTTAGGTTCTCAACTTGATGAAAAAACACACCGAGGTGAAGAACTTGTGCGAGTGAGTATCACTAGGTTTGCAACTAACTTCCTAATGGTGCAAAGTATTTGCAGTTTGTTGAAGGAAATGTTTGTAAGTCAAATATGGCTAGATTCACCATATTCAAAGAAAGCTGATGGAGAGAGGACCACAGAGAAATTTTTTGATGATGTTTTTGCGAAGAGAGTCGCAAAGATTATCAAGGTAACGTCAAACCTCAATTTAAATTTTAAGTCGTTTCTTTTATTTTCATTTTTTAAATGTATTTTTATTTACTTTAATTGTAAGTTTGTAACTTTAAAGTTTAATTTGTATATAGGTGTCGGAGCCTTTGGTGAGGGTTTTGCACTTGTTTGGTAGGCAGAAAAAACCAATGGGATACATTTATGAGGCCATGGATAGGGGCAAAGAGGCTATCCAAAATTATAATAGGGGGATATAGCTAGACTGGCCCCTTTTGGGAGCTAATAGATTAGAGGTGGAACAATCAACTCCACCAACCCATTCATACAACAGGTTACTGCCTCAACCTCAAGTTTTTCTCTCTCATGGCTTTACATATGTTAATGGGGAGGTTATGGAGGGCCTCTCAATATGCATTGAGAGGATGACACCAGAGGTTGAGGTAAGAGACGTCATTATTTTAGAGTTGTAGAATTACAAACATGCTAGGGGAGGCTCTTTTCTTCGGTGTTAGCTATTCGAGGGTGTAATGTCTGTAATGGAGGATTTTCCAAGCCAAAGGGAACACCTAAAAATTCTGATTTATTGCAGCAAGCTGAAAAATAGAGATATTAGGACAACAATGTATGTTTTTTCGCAGAAAATAGAAATGTGAAACAAACCCTAGGTATGGCGAACTATTATGAAGACAAAAGTGCCACAAATTACCTTGAATCTGATCTCAAATGACCCAAATCTCATGCCAAAATATTTATAATAATTTAGGAATGCAAGAACACTAAAATAATGAATTTTTGCAACCCGCAACAAGAGCCGGAAATTTATTTTATGTCTGCAGAAGGGAAACTTACAAAAATGGATGGAAAGAGGTGATCCCAAGCCCAAGTCCTCCGAAACAAAGCTGAATATGACCTCCAAAATTATGGCGAAGCAAATGATGTATAGATCTAGAACAACCGTGCCCTAGAATGCACCAAACTCCACCCACAAGGGTGTAGACAGCCCTAGATATGGCTGCAAATTGTGCCCTAACTGTCCCTGCTTGAAGTATTGGCAGATGTCTCTCCATTGGTTGAATTTCTTTGTTTGAAATGCATATTTGAGGTGGAAAATGTAGAAAACGTGCCCTAGCTCTAAAAATCTGTCTTTCCGCCCAAATGTGACCTTTGAATGAAGTCACCCAATAGATGTTGAGGGTTTTCGTCCTCAAATCTAAATTCTATTGAGGGGTTTCGTCCCCAATAGGATACCAAGGAGGGTTTTCGTCCTCTATGGCTGAAAGTGAAAGCAAGTGCATTCAACTATCCAAAGTGAAATTAGATAAATGACCAAAGATGTCAAATGAACCCCTCTTCACCTCCTTTTATACTTGTTTGTCTCTAGTTTTCAAGTGGGATGTTCCAAGTGGGATAAAATAAAGTAACTTTATTTTCTATTTTAATATTACTTTACTTTTTCCACCCACCTTTAATAATTAATTAAAGTACCAGTAATAAGAATTAGTTTAGTACTAAAATTAGATTATTAATTCCTCCTTTATTCCCCCTTTAACCAACTGAATACAATGGAAAATAGGCTAAAAAGGGGTCTTCTACCTGTCAATATTTTAAAATATATTTTATTCTTATAATAATATTAATAAGTTTCCCCTAGATGATGAATTGACCAGGCCCAACTTAGAAATATTATTAATGTCCATTAATTTGAAAAAGAGGAAATTACATCCCTCCCTTCCCAAATTTGCTTTCCCTCAAGAAAATGCAAGCTCATAAGCCCAAGTACTATGTCTAAGAGGTAAAACATGTTGTAGTGCTCCAAAAGCCTAGATCATGTACCTATCAAATGAGAGAGCTCTTGCCAAAATCCAAGTTCTAAGTTATTAGCCTTGGTTTGTATATAGCCCTCATGATGCCCAACTTGGAAATTCTATGAATCTTCCACAATTTTCTAGCATGTGTTAGAAAAATTGGAGAATTCGTACCAACATGAATTCAGGTCTAACAATTGAATCTTTTCACTAGTGTATGCAAAGTTGCAAGTAGCCTTCTTCTCCGTCATTCCTGGACCTGCACATGGAACAACCATATGAATGAAAACAAGAGTGTTTAACAGTACTTTTTACAAGTGTCTTCATAAGTAGCCCAAGCTTTCCTCTGGAAAAGTTGATTTGAAATGAGCATATGAAAATGTTGATAGGTGAGTGCAACAACTATAAGCATGACCAGACATGTTCCACATCCGTCAATGTGAGGTTGTACATTGGCTGACTGCAGCAGTCTCAACTCAATTCCCTTGAGCATTAAAAAGATGTAATATGCCCCAATACTGAAGTGTCTCCTTGGAAACTATCCCGATCAACCATTTGGAGGTTGGAACTGATTCAAGAATGATTGAAACTATTTGTCATGACAATCAAAAGCGTACTCCAAAATCTCTTACTAATCAGTAACTCTATGACTGCATTCACTTGTACAACTACAATTTGGGAATTGTAATGGTTGGACATGGTCATGTATACACCTAATGAAGTGCTTTTTTCCTTGACTATACCCATAACTTGTTGATACATGCATGGGACACCTTCATGGGTCTTATCGAGGTTGTAAAAACCATCAACTTGCCTTTTATTGCTTGTTGTTCCGAAAAGTACAACAAACTAAACATTAGCATTGTTACCTAGTAAGGTGCATTTTTCATGTGCAAACTCTCCAATAAGGTTGTCCTGAAACTTAGTCTCATATGCTCCTTGTTTGACATTCTTTTGTGTGCCTTGAGCACTAGCAATTTGGCCCAAATGCTTGGCACCAAACTCCTTGTTAGAAATCTTGTCTTGTCTATCTATTATGGGTTGAATACCCACATTACTTGACTGCTGTTGTAAAACTTCAGACCTGCAACTCAACAGACAAAGGGCTGCCCATTGGCCATCATCAAATTAGTCCACCTAAAAGCCTTTTGTATTCAAACCAAAATTTCTCCGAGTACTACTTTCTAAAACTTGTACCAATCTTTTCGTACATTTATCCAAATCGATTCTGATTTTTTCCTTTTTCCAATGACATTAACAACATCAAAGATATTGAAATCAGAATTTTTACCCTTTGTAGAACTCAGAATATTACCAGGATCCCTTACCCTTTGGTGTCCATAATGATGCACTTGGATCAAGGAGTCCACACGCCCCATATTGCAAACCGTATCCTTTCTTTTATCACTCTCTTTAGCATGCTTCTCATGAGAACAAGAATTTTGTAGTGATATAGGATGAAACAACAAATCTAAATTATGATCATCATTTCCATACCTTAGACTGCCAACAAGGAGCTCACCTTTTGGAAATTCGAAGGATGACGCATGTTCCTCCATGGTTTACTTACTTTCAGTTTCTTGCAATTCTGATTTCTCTTCTTTCTCATGCTGCACTAACACAATTTCTTCCTTGACCTTTGGAGGTTCTATTGTATGTAACTCTTTTTTTGGTTCTTCATCTAACAACACTTCCCCATGTCCTTTGCCTAGACAACTGTGGTTTGGCTCCCAAGGTTCTTTGTTGTCCTCTTTTTGAGAGTTGTGCAATTTAGCTATCATTTATGTGGTTAAGTATGGTTTCAACTTTTCTTCACATTGATCAACCACAATTTTAGCCTATACACTCGCAACTGGTGATACTTTCTGCTCAAAACCAGCCATTAGTATGGATAACAATTGTTGTGAAGGATCATCACTCTCATTTAGGACCAAAGTCATACTGCTCTGCATTGAGGCTACTACATTTTCCATATGATTTTTATGGATAACATCAAAGAAATATTCAAACATTTGGAGAATAAGATCATCACATTCTAGATCTAACATTAGAACACAAGATCTAGTTTTTCGCATAGTTTCTAGGATAGTGACCCTCCTAGCAAAAGGGCTTTTGATATCATCCAAACCCTCAATACCTCTTTCATGATGTTGTTGTTGTATGGCTGTTTAGGAGCTATTATTCTTTTAACTTCACTAATAAAAGTGATAACTACAAGTCTTACATCTAGATTTGAGTGTCTTAGAAGCTTGGGCCCAACCAAATGAATCACTTATGGATTCATTGCCCAAAACACTTAGAATCTGATTGTCTTAACATGGACAAACAATTTGCCTTGCCACTTCCTCCAACATATTGAAAAGATTTTTTTTGAATAAGGTGGATGCT
The DNA here is from genome assembly GCA_019776745.2 of Taxus chinensis. Classification (NCBI taxonomy): domain Eukaryota; kingdom Viridiplantae; phylum Streptophyta; class Pinopsida; order Cupressales; family Taxaceae; genus Taxus; species Taxus chinensis. The sequence goes on along the minus strand of CM034151.1, from coordinate 223,884,709 downwards.
CAAGTTCCTTCCCTAACCTGCAAAAATTTGTTCTCAATTCATGTTTACTCAGTAATTCCATGATTTATAGACTATGCATCAGATGGTATGTACAAAATTTTTCATTCTTCCCACAAGTAGCGAGATCATTAGCTCTGATACCACTGTAATGTCCCCAATGGAGGATTTTCCAACCCAAAGGGAACACCTGAAAATTCAGATTTATTGCAGCAAACTGAAAATAGAGATGTTAGGACAATAATGTGTGTTTTTTCGCAAAAAATAGAAATCTGAAACAAACCCTAGGTATGACGAACTATTATGAAGACAAAAGTGCCACAAAGTACTTTGAATCTGATCTCAAATGACCCAAATCTCATGCCAAAATATTTATAATAATTTAGGAATGCAAGAACACTAAAATGTTGAATTTTGGAACTCAAAACAAGAGATGGAAATTTATTCTATGTCTACAGAAGGGCAACATACAAAAATGGCTGGAAAGAAGTGATTCCAAGCGCAAATCCTCTGAAATAAAGTTGAATATGGCCTCTAAAATTATGGCAAAGCAAATGATGTATAGATTTGGAACAACCGTGCCCTAGAATGCACCAAACTCCACCCACAAGGGTGTAGATAGCCGTAGATATGGTTGCAAATCATGCCCTAACTGTCCCTGCTTGAAGTCTTGGCAGGTGTCTCTGCATTGGTTGAATTTCTTCGTTTGAAATGTAGATCTGAAGCGGAAAATGTGCCGTAGCTCTGAAAATCTGTCTTTGCGCCCAAGTGTGACCTCTGAATGAAGTCACCCAATAGATGTTGAGGGTTTTCGTCCTCAAATCTAAATTCTATTGAGGGGTTTCGTCCCCATAGGATACCAAGGAGGGTTTTCGTCCTCTATGGCTGAAAGTGAAAGCAAGTGCATTCGACTATTCAAAGTGAAATTAGATAAATGACCAAAGATGCCAAATGAACCCCTCTTCACCTCCTTTTATACTTTTTTGTCTCTAGTTTTCAAGTGGGATGTTCCATGTGGGATAAAATAAAGTAACTTTATTTTCTATTTTAATATTACTTGACTTTTTTCACCCACCTTTAATAATTAATTAAAGTACCAATAATAAGAATTACTTTAGTACTAAAACTAGATTATTAATTCCTCCTTTATTCTCCCTTTAGCCAACTAAATACAATGGAAAATAGGCTAAAAAGGGGTCTTTTACCTGCTAGTATTTAAAAATACATTTTATTTTTATAATAATATTAATAAGTTGCCCCTAGATGATGAATTGACTGGGCGCAACTTAGAAATATTATTAACGTCTATTAATTTGAAAAAAGGAACATTACAAAGGGAGATCCACTCAGCCACAAGGTAACAAAAATTAGAGTATTTAGTTATGTTACAAGTGAGAAATTTACAATTGTCAATTACTTACAAACTTCTGATTATCTTGTTTGTAACTTCTTGGTGGGAAGATTGGGGTGGAAAAACCCCAAATCTTTAAAAGGCAGTCCTCCAAATTTTATCTCAACCTTGTAGTGCTTCTAGATGTGAGCACAACTAGAGTTTGTTTGTGGCCATTCACATGAAGAAGCGCAACAAGTGGACTCAATGATGCCTCATTGACTTAGTTTTTGTGTAATACAATCTTCAACTTTACACACGAAAAGTGGAGGAAACATCGCAGAAGCCTATTGATTCAGACGAGATTGATCTATACGGCTGTTGGATTGCGCAAGAAGAGGAGAGCCCCACATTCACAGAGGACGAGATAGTTGCTTTCGAGATGGGAGCTATGGAGGGTGAAGCAAAAACATGAGAGATTGGATTGGCCGACATCTTTGTAGATGATGTCGAACATTCAATGCCGTCTACTACCAGGGTGGAGCCGCAGTTGTAGCCTTCTGGGAGGAGCAATCAGTTGCAACTGAGTGTGGGGATTAGTAGAGTCACTAGACCCTTTCCCCAATTTTTTAGTAGAATGGGGAAGAGGAAATTGTAAATTATTGTAATTTGTAATTTGTAACCTGCATAGATATGCAAGTCATGATTTAAGTTTTCAATGACAATCATCATAAATTCATAAGACTTATCATCTAGTTGTTGTATTCACATAATAATTCGATTTTGTACTCTATTTGTATCCAAATCCAATAAAAAACACTTTCTTAATGTTTAATAGACTCATTTGATACATTTTGTAACCATATTTTGCATAAAATTTATGGTTTTTAAAAATTTAATGTTTTTTTATGTTCGAGTATTGCCAAAAATTGCAGTCAATTTTTTTGGATCTGTGGAGTCCTGTGTATGCAAACTATGGACTTGATTTCTCCAAAAACTTAATGTATATTAGCTTTGTTATTTGTACTGTAATTTCCCAAACTACTTTCTGATTGCGAAGTTCAATGCAAATGCCGTTAATCGCTTCTCTCGCAGTCTTGGATCTTTCTGTGCCTATTTCCTAGTCCTGTGGTGGCTGATATTTTGTTAAAACACAATGAAAACTTCGTGGAATGTGTGAGAAGTATGTTCCAGCAAAGGCTGGCCTAATAAAATGCCATGCAGGTGTAATGTACAAGTTTTAAAACTATTCATATGTCAAAAAAGCAGTGTAGTTTTTTGGTGTTCAGAGATCTAACTGCTCTGCTGTTACTCTTTTCTATATGCAGTGGGTGGGACCTCTAAAGGTATCACTATAAATGCGGTGTTTGTTTCGAAGGTAGCGGGAAAAGAGTTCCGAAAGTACAGTGGTAATGAAAATGTTGAATGTTGTATCATCCCCTCAAGAGAGGATACGACATGGACAGTGATATTAATTGCTTTTATCTCGCTACTTGCCTTATGTGCCGTGCTTGCAATTTGTGTCTGCGTAAGGAGATATCGGTTACACCGTCGAAGGCGTCGACCTCGACGCCATATTATGAGTTCTCAAGAAGTAAAAGCATTACCAAGCCTTATATTCACATCTGTTGTTGATGACAACTGCACATCAGAGACATGTGCTGTATGTCTTGAAGACTACACAGCAGGGGAGAAACTGCGGGTTCTGCCATGTCATCATAGTAAGTTTTTACTTCTAACCTTGTATGTACGTTCATAGATAAGCGGAATTTTATTTTCATATTTTTTGTTTTTCTTTAACTTGAGATGGGAAGTGACGATCTTTTCTATCAAATTTGTGTGAATAGTTGTTTGATGTCAATTGTGCATTGTGAAGATTAATTATATTCTCAAAACTAAATGATCTTGGTTAAGATTCATCAGTAATCTTAAGCTTTTATAGGCTCATCTTCTGGTTCTTATTTTGATGACAGAATTTCATATACTCTGCATAGACTCTTGGCTCACCAGGTGGAGGACCTTCTGCCCTGTATGCAAACGTGATATTAAGGCTAGTGTTAGAGAGCCTCCAGCCTCAGAGCACACCCCTCTTCTATCTTCATCTCCCTTAATTTCTTCCCATGTTTCGTCATTTCAGGGATCTCCAGACGAGCACACATTTTCAACTTCCATCCCCTCGTATGCTGCATCCTCTTTTCATAGTGTCTCACTTAATGGAACACAATCATTTAGCTCCCTCCCATTTTTGGAGGGAAATTCTATTAATGTTAGAAATCTATCCAGACATTCCTCTCTCCAATCACTATTCTCACATCCAAATTCTCTAAATATAGGTGGGTCATTTATTTCTAGATATGCCACTTTTTCTATTCCCAGCTCACACAATGCATCTATGCAGAATGCTAGTTCTTTTAGTCGACCCTTGTATATTCCATCTCCAGATGAATCCTCCACAAGTACCTCTCCTTTTGCTTCTTATAATGCCTTACAAAGCAACTGAAGGTACTGAAGCATCTAGTGTAAATGGTTGTCAGACAATTTTATTTTGGATAACACCATCTCTGAAAGCATTGAATTGTAAAGTGGCATGTATCATTAGTTTGTATAAATCATGATTGAAGTTAGATTAGTGGTTAGTGGGTCGGACAGTTTTCAACAAGGAGATTGAACTGATTTGCTACTAAGTCTCTTCAAAGCACATGGTGATGAGGGCCTTAGTGCCATGAGCAAAGCCTGACAGGTTATGTTTTTTTGTATATAATACACATGATGGGTTCTCCAAGGATACAGAAGATGCAGAAACTATTTTGGGTGTATTTATTGCTTGTGTTTCTTTTCTTGGCCTTTCTGATTGACATCAAGAACATCCAATGCGGCAACATAATTTGATGATTGTTAAGTGGAATGCTAGTAGTTGACATTTGTTCAAGTTACCATGAATTTGATTTCCATTGGTACACAGTGCCTGGCTAATGATAATACTGGAAAAGCGATGTTATCAGACTTTTTAAAATGTTAAAAACACTATATTTGAGCAATGTGTATTGCTCTAGAGTGGAGAATACATGTATAAATTTGTGATTTCCGGCATCGCTTTATGACTGGATTGTCAATTTTTGTGGAAATATCCGAGTTGAGATTTATTCATGTTATACACATTTTCAGATAATCAGGTGTTTAAACTATTTTGTTGCATTTTTTTCCAATGGCAATGTTGGGAAAAACTTCCTTTGTTGTTCATTACTAGTAAGGGGAAATTATTGGTACTCATCTTGGGGTGGTGACTTTAGTGTGTATGCAAAAAGTTAAAATCATTTATCTGTTCATGTTGTGCCAGGGAAGACATTTCTTGCAGATATGTTTTTGTGTACATAGCTCAGTATAAGTCCTAGTCAGTTTTTAAGGGGATCTTGAAGATTCATTGTGTGTATATTTTGATGATAGTGCTGAATTGCAATATCTTACGTAATCGATATTGTAGCAGCTCAGGATTTTAACTTTCTTATGAGCTGCCAGTTGTTGTAAACAGCCTTTTTATTTAATATAAAGTTCTTGCCTTTTATATAAAAAAGCATGATCGCGAGCATATAGGTTTCCATTTTGGGAATATGAAGCATTGTAACTTTTGAGCTCTCTCTTCATCATTTCATCTGCCATCCAAATCACTTCAAAGTGCTCTTATTTTCAGTTATTCTTGAGCCATGTGTTCTCATCCTTTTTCCTACTGCAACGTCACCCGCTGATCATCTGTTTCTTTGCATAATAGTAGTTTCAACAGATCCTTTTCACCCACTTTCACTTGAATTACAATTGGGATCAGATACACAGTGACATCTTGTTCTTTATTTTTGTGTCCCAAGTTCAACACTGTTTTTATCTTCCTTTCCTATTGTGGCACATATAAGGTCTGTTTTCTATTCACATCATAGCTAGTTTATGTGAAACATTTGGCGATCTTGTAATCCCTTATAACCTGGCATATGATTTAAAGAGTGTTGTTTTGCTTGTGTAACTACTTTTTGTGGTCAGCAAAAAAAGCTCATGCGTGGCTATGGCAAGGAGTTCGAATTCATAAACAGTGGGCCGTATTAACTACTTAATGTTCTGGACTCATATTCAGCTTTATGTATAGGGCAGGATGCTTGGTACAAGAACTATTTATATCGAGACCGTTTTTTTTAATAAATCTTATTTTTGGCTTCAATGATAAAATTTACTTCATCGAACCAAGGACTGTTCTTCTGTGGTAGTTATTTAATGACACTAAAAATTGGAACTGTGTCAGAACCAGCATTTTTTAAAGAGATGGAAAAATAAATGAAAACCAGGAGTAGAAACTTTGTTAAAAAGATTATTACAATTTACAACCAAACAGTTTGGATCTCTTTAGTGGACCTAGATTTAGGTTTGGGAATGATACTGATGCGGTCAAGGTTAGAGAGTCAAATGAAAGACTGCCTTAGACCATGCAGCCTGGGAATTCACACACAAACAATGGACATGCATACACCCCGTCTGTGGGCAACATAAAAAAACAACAAACTTTAATATAATTGCTTTCAGCGAGGAAAATACAAAACAGGCACATTCATCACTCTTCTGGTAGTGTATTGCAAATTTAAAAAATATGCAGATTCGGTCCCTCGGCACGAATTATGCCTTACAACTCTTCTTAAACCTGCGGTCTTTCTACAAGTCTCTACTTGAACCAAACTTGGCCCGGATTTAGCTCTTGACCTTTCCTAGCTCCTCCTGGACCCCTTGAACAATGACATCCATTCATTATAACGGAACTCATCAAGAAACGGTTCAGTTTCCATTGTATCATTCTGCTTTGCTTGGACACATGGCATCATTCTGATGTAACAACAAATATAAGCTTACATGTGCTTTAGTGGGTGAGGCTTTTCATAGAAGAAGCCACCAACCTACTCCTTGTTGTCCATGGTGTGTCACTGTCCTGTTCACTGCTGCTTAGAATGGTCCCTTGCGTAATTGCAACAGACTTTGTTGAACCTTGCATAAGTTTGCAGGAACTTCATTTATGTAAAGCTTTGAAGATAACATGTGCGCCATACTTGCAAAATGTTGGAAAACCTGGTTTGCAAATGTCTCATAACAATGTGTAGACACGAGGTTCTATGTGACTCCACAAAGTCTCACTGATTCATGGGATCTCGTGTGACCTGGTAGAGAGTATAATCATAGATCCACATGACATCATCAATTGGGGAAGTAAAGTATTATAGAGGTTATGACAAAGCTTAGCACAAAACAAAAAATGTTGTGCATGTTCACAAACTGTGCATAACTTCCCAACATTTGTGGTTGCACTTGACTTCATAACTTAGTGCGTGGATGAATTTGTATGAGTCCGTGCAAGACCTCAGTGTCATAAAGCTTGTCGCTAGAATTGACAAACTCCTAATTCAAGGCATCTTAGGCTACATGAGTAAACAACCAATCTATGCACCATCAGACATCTTAAGGATGTGCACACTGCTTATTATTACTCGTTATTTGATTGATGCAAGATTGTAAGCAAACATAGATGCAAGAAAGTGAATTGAATCGTGATATTTTGCTCATGAACATTTCGTGAGCTCCTCCACGCATTTTCCACATTTGACAACTTAGGATGTGCTCATCCAAGTTGCCTCTTCAATTTCTTAGTCCTTCCACTTCACCAAATACTCTTTATAATCTTCCTGTGTGATGTCTTAGTGATTGCAAAGTCACTCACCATCTTAATATCTTCTATTAACCTTTTAGGTAACTACCTTCTCCAATCCTAATTTGTAGAATCTGTGCTTACATTCTCATCACTTCTTTGTCCCTCATGGTAAGGGTACAAATATGCTTGATTCAAAATATGCCTAATATCTCCATCTGATAGTTCTATTATTGCAAACTTCCTCAAAAACCCCGCATGGCCCGATCTTCTTCCATTTCAACATATCATATGCTCTTGTTGTGAATCGTTCTTGCATTAAATGAGTTAAGACCATGTATCCCACTTGCCATTCCTATCATCTTCTTTAGATTTGCACATTACTTGTATTGCACAATACTTCTTTCCAACTACTACTTTACATGTTGATGTATGCCAGGCACATACCCAATGAAATCATCTGCTTCAACACTCTTATCACTCACATGACTAATGTCTCGCAGTTCCTTGATACCTCGTGGGCTACACCCCTACACAATCTAGAGTGGAATCCTTCTAGTGCTCATATTGATCAGATTATTGTAAGCAAATTTAGCTTGCGCCATGACTAAATCCCACGATCATGGCTTTTCTCCCACTAAAGATCACAATAAGTTACCAAGATTCATGTTTACCTCTATTTGACAATCCATTTGGGGATGATATGATGAACTAAAATGCAATTTGGTATCCAACTTCTTCCACAACATCCTTTAGAATTTCCCTACAATTTTCGTGTCTCTATCATATACTATGCTCCTAGGCAATTCATACAATCTGACAACTTCCTTGGAAACCAAATTGGCTATAGGGGTAGCATCATCAGTGTTTTGGTAGGGAATAAAATGAGCCATTTCGGAGAATAAATCTAAAACAACACAAATAAAGTCTTGGCCTTTTTGCATTCTACACAATCCAAAAACAAAGTCCATGTTGATATGTTCCCATTGTTTTTCTGGAACAAATAGTGGTTAATACAAACGTTGCGTTCTAACTTTTACCATTTACCAATTGGTAAATTTGACATTTGTGCACAAAGTTTCTTACATCCATACCCATCTTAGGCTAAGAGTACTTCTCACTTAGCTGTGCCAACATTTTTTTGATGCCAAGGTGACCAACTAGTTGTTCATTGTGTTACTCTTTGATCAAATTCTCTCGCATAGACCCTCATGGCATATACAATTGGCTTCCTCTGAAAAACAAACCTTGTAGTAAATACTCTTAACCATGGTGTTTTGTGCATACTCAGTGGATCTTTGCATGTTGTCCATGCATCTCTAAAACAATCATCCTCCTTATACAGTTCCTTCATGGAATCAAATCCAAATACATCAACTTGTAGCTCACTCAACAAGAGACCTTCTAGTCAACATATCTGTGACTCCATTGTATTTGATGCAATCACTATTAGGGACTCGAATGAATAACAACCAAATGTGTTGCAATATTAAGTCACACTAACACTACTCTTATGTAGAAAATGACATCTCAACACAAACTATATCTTTACTGAATTCACTCAACTCATTACATCATGGAGATGTTACACTCTTCTCTCTGTAGACTGTAACAGACTTGGAGTTACAACCTTGTCCATAATTAAGACACAACTCAAACCTATGGACCTATGCACTCAATTATGCATGCTCCTAGCAACCCTCGGTTTGCGAGCTATTTCAAAGTTACTACTCTTTAGAAAAAGTACACTATTCCCCTGTTGCAAGTTAACCAACTTGGCTAACCACTTGTTCGGTTGAACTCTCTAGGATTTAAGTAGAAATGACAACCATTACTCCTAGACTAACTGTCACACGTCATAATGAACCTTCTTTGATGTGCAAAAAATCTTGCAAAATAATTAATCAAATCTTGTAGAGATTTGTAGGTTCCTTGCAAACACAATGTCCTTACAAACAAAATATGTTGGGCTTTGTGAAATCTTCAACCACAGGCACTTCATAACATTTCACAGATACTTGGAGTGTTGATCAACCTTGTGGGATCTTATAGTCACAATTTGATGCATGCAATCTTGCAGGAAGGGTGAAATCATAGAAACTCCTAGGACCTCCCCTAATTTTGTGTGTTGCATCCGAAATCGCTAGATTTTCATATTGTCACACGTCACAAAGTGTGTTATTGTGAGGACTTGTGTTCCCAACCAAGAGAAAGATGCAAACACTTATTGAATTAACTCTACTTGTTTTTGGGTGATGCGGTATTTCCTGTGAACCCAGATGTTCCTGCATCACACACCTCAGGTAAATGAAATAAACCATAAGCTCATATTGATCCACATTTTATGATTTCTACAATGGATCTTCCATGCTTCACAACTACACATGCACTCACTCAAGTTACATCTTCAACCTCAATTCTTTCACTTTTCTAGACATTCCTTGTATTCCTTTCCTTGTCTTTTGTTATTGATTCTAGAATCAACCACCTTCTCAATTATGTCCCTTGCCTTTTGAGGCAATAGTTGTCTCTAATCCACATTCACAAAGTTAGAATTTACATTTTCATCACTTGCTTTCCCCTCATGGTAAGGGTACAAATTTACCAATTTGAAGTTATGAAAATGCCTATGTCCTCGCAATGCTATCTCATAGGCATTGGACGCAAACTTCCTTGATAACTTGCATGATGCAATTTTCTTCCATCTTAACTTGTCATATGTTCCCCTTGGGAACTGTTCCTTAGGAGGGATAGAACCATATCTCCCACTTCAACTCATGCTCATGCTTCTTGCGATATGTATATTGCTTGTACTTTTTTGTACTCCTCTTATTGCTCTGACACTTGTTGGTGCACTTTCCTCATGTACTTAGCGAAATATTTTGCTTCTGCACTTCTTCCCTTGTGGTTGAACTCTTGTAATTTGTAATCCATCGTGAGCTACACCCATTTACAATCCAACATGTTCTCCTAGCACTCTTATTCACTAAATTGTTGCAAGAAAATTCAACTTGGGCCAAAATTGAATCATATTATCTCGGTCTCCCAACCAAATAATGCAACAAATTTCCCAAAATCCTATTCACTGCCTCTGTTTTCCCATATGTTCAAGGATGATATGCAAAACTAAATTGTAGTTGGGTGCACATTCCTTTATAACGTAATAAAAAATGTCAAATGAACTTTGTATATCTATCAGACACTATACTCCTCGACAACTCATGCAATCTCACAATTTCCCTAAAAAACCAAATTAGTTATGCACGTAGCATCATTTGTATCCTCACATGTAATACAGTGTGCCATTTTTGAAAAATCTATCCACCACAACAAAAATTGAATAATGGTCTTTTTGCATTCTAGGTATTCCTAAAACAAAGTCCATGCCGATATGTTCTCAGGCTCTCTTTGGGATAGGAAGCGGTTGATACAACACTGCATTCTAACTCTTCGTCTTTGCCAACTAGTAACTTTTACAACCTCTTACAATTTAACATCTAGACCGATATTAGGCCAATAATAGTTCTCACCTAGGTACATTAAGACCTTGTCAATATTGAAATGACCAACTATCCTCCACTATGCTTCTCCTTGATCAAAATTTCTCTTAAGAAACCTCAAGGTATGCACTTCTTGCCCATGAACAACAACCCTTCTTGAAGAAAATACTGTAGCCATGGAGTCCTATCCATGCATTTAGGATTCTTGCATCCTACCCATAGATCTTTAAAATCCTCTTCTTCTTCATACAATCCTTTTCTGGAATCAAATCCCACTACTTGTACTTGCATCTCAGTCAGTATGAGGTATCTTCTACGTACCACACTTGTGACCTTATTGGATTCACCACTTCTATGTTTTTAACTCAAAGGAATAACTCTAGAGACTCAACCCATTTCATATGTATTTGATTTAACTTACATTGACTTGATGAACAATAGCGCTTGATGGTTTTGTACAACAAAAATTCCTTGGGCAATAGATAATGACACCACTTAAGATTTTGCACCATGGCAAAAAACTCTTGGTCATAAACTAAATACCTCTTCTTGGCTTCTTCCAGTTTCTCATTGAAGTAATCAAAATGCTTACGTTCTTGGCTTAACACCTCTCCAATTGTTAATCTTCTAGCATCATAATCAACTTGACATTCCTGATCGAAGTTGGAAAACACCAACACTAGGTGCTTAGTTACCTATTTCTTCAAGCTCTATAATCTATGATATGCTTTGGCTGTCTAGTTGAACAATTTTTTTTATCTTCGCATTGTCTCAATGATTAAGGCACATATCATGTTGAAGTTCCCCATGAACTTCCTATAAACAATTGTTGAGCCATAAAAGGTTCAAGTTTCAAACTTGTTCTTGGGTGATTGCCAATCTAAGATGACTCACAACTTCTTTGGATCCATTCACAACCCATCTTGGGATATTCCATAATCAAAGTAGATTAACTACACCTTCAAGAAGTTGCATTTATTCAAATTCAAAAGAAAATTCTCCTCTCACAACTTCTGTAGGACATGCCCTATATGCATCAAATGTTCCTTTGATTGAAGATCAAAATGTCATCCGAGTATATAATGAAAAACTTCCCCAAGAATGGTTTCAATACTTTATTCATGAACTTCATAAAAGTGCTCGGTGCATTGGTCAACTTGAAGGGCATGACCAACCATTCGTATAAATAACCATTCATTTTGAATGCAATCTTCCACTCAAACCCTTTTTTGATATTAAAATACTAGTATCTGCTATTTAGGTCAATCATTGTGTAGTATTTAGCTCCACTTAAGAAGTTCATCACACCGTTCATCCTAGATAATGGAAATTAGCACTTGATAGTTATCTTATTGACGACCTTGAAATTAGTGCACATCCTCCACTCTCCACCTTTTTTGGGTGTTAATGCTGAAGACACTAGGCATGGGGTAAAAATATCTTAGATCAACTCTTTCTCAAACTCTTGTACTTATCTCCTCACTTCATCATTTTTCGTAGGTGTCATTTGATACATTTAGAAAACTAGATCATGAAATTAGATCCATATGATGAGTAACAATCCTCATAGGGGGTATTCTATCTAGAATCTTAATGGATGTGACATCCACATATTCACCTAACATATCCTTCACCTCTTAACGCAATCGAATTTCTTCTTCTGTTGTGATCCCAACTTGCAATTGTCTAGGAATGAAGGCATTACACATTCTCTCCTCATTCGATTCCTTTAAGCATTGTTTCCTTGAAATCAACATCACCCTTGCACTGTTGTCCTCTCTTCCTCCCTTGTCCTTCATTGGACTCAAAGTATACTCCCTACCATCCTTCACAAGGGTGTAGGTATATACTCTACCTTTGTGTAAGGATTTGCAATCAAATTACCAAGGTCTCCCAACAACACATGGAAAATGTCCATAGGCATGACATTGCACAAGACACCATACTTATATGCTTTGTTCTAAAAAATAACCATGCATTTCTCATTCTCTGGAATGTGAAGTCCCTTCAACAACTAAGACACATTGTATGGACATGGATGTGCAATTATCTAGAAACCCAAATTCTCTACCATCTCAATTGACATGAAATAATCAGTGCTACCATTATCGATGATTACTTTGCAACACTTAAGACTTACATGTGGTCTAAAACATATTCTTCCTCTATACTAGATCATTGTCGTTTATTGTAGGATTAGACAACACCGACTTCCTCATGAGACCCCCTCCATGATTCTGACTTTTCCATAGAATCCTATGATGCAATACTTTCCTTGTTGTCTTATACAATGTGATTGATGGGCACATTTATCCTACCACTTTCATGTGTTGCATGCATGCACTCAAATTATTTATGCCCCATCTCCCCAAATCTAAAGCACGTACCCATTAACCCTCTACCGCTTCATCGACTCGAGTATCCCATTCCTTTAAAAGGATACCTTATGCCTTTTGGTGTTCTAATCTAGCTCTACGAAGTATTCACTTCTACATCGTTCAAATGTTATGCTCTACAACCATATTCTTGTTGGCAAAATTGTCAGCGCTCCCTGTGGGATTCATGACATGGACTAATTGTTTCCCGTGGATTCATTAACACTAGTGCTTGCATCAGAAATTGATGGGTCAACCTTTTGGTTTAACGAAAAATTGCTTCCAATAATTGGTATAAGAGTGAAAGGTCACAAGTTCAAATCCCCCCGGGTAACGCTGGGGGGAGTTCATTGGAAAATTTTTCAGCGATCCCTGTGGGATTTGTGACATGGACTAACTGCCTCTCGTGGATTCATTAACTCTAATGCTTGTATTAGAAATTGATGGGTCAACCTTTTGGATTAACGAAAATCGCTTTCAATAATTATCTTCTTTTTCCTCTTCCAAACTTTCCTTTTTCCTTAGTGTTGTTATGTTGCATTCTAGACAACTTTTCCTCAACTTGCTAAGCATATTGATATGCTTGTTCCATGGAACACATTCTTATCATGTACAACCTAACTTGAATGGCTATTCGAAGGCCATTTATGTATCTTCAAACCTTTTCTTTATCATCTTCCATATGACCAACTCAAATAGTGATTTTATAGAAATCCTCAATGTAATCCCTTACGGTCACATCTTTCTATCTAAGGTTTTGTAATTTTTTGAACAAACTTAACAAGTAGTTGGAAGGTATGAACCTACCTTTCAACTTGAAAACCATAATATATAATGAATTAGTTTTTTTCCCTTCCCCTTTTTGTCTCCTTCTGCTTGTGATGCACATCCTTTAAAATTAGTACAAATGAACCTCACTTTCTTGGGGTATTCGATCTACTTGTACTCAAATTATTTTTCCAATTCAATGATCTAATCAAAAAGTTCTCTAGGACACAAACTCTCTACATAATTAGGAGTGTTTAACTTTGGCTTACTTCCCATCCCAATGATATTCCAGACGAACCTATCTTTTGGTACATCCATCGTATCTTCTAATTGAATCTTTGGTCTTCATTCTTTGGCTTCGTCTTCACCACCATCTATCATAACTCCTCGTTGTGCAGTTTCCATAGCCTACAATAAGGCTTGGATTCCTCTTAAATTTTTTGCTAAATCTACCAGCCTTGATTCTCTTCATGCTCTTCTAAAATGTATTGTGTATGCCATTTCTATTCTTTTTAATAATAACAATAATGACGCCTTCGACCCAACACTCACAATTTGAAAGGCTCCTTCACCATTTTCTACCCACACTTACAAATGTGGAAAAAATGATTCTTCACTCACTCACAGGACATGTCCCACTCTGATACTAAACGACGCAGCCACATGAAAGGGTGCAATGAAAAAAAGTCTTAGACCATGCAACATTAAGTCACACTCATTCTACTCTTTCGCAACAAATGAAATCTCAACACATACTATATCTTTATTGAATTAAGTCATTACACTATGCAAATGTTACACTCTTTTCTCTATTACATTCTTGGAGTCACAACCTTTTCTAGAACTATGAACAAATAAAACATATAGATCTATGTGCTCAATTACACACACTTCTAGCAAGCCTCAACTTTCAAGCTATCTTAGAGTGACTAATCTTAACAAAAGACACAATATTTTATTGTTTCAAGTTAACAAAATTTGCTGCCACTTAATTAGTCAAGCTCTTTAGGACTCAACTCAACTCTCCAAAGCTTCAAAAATCTGCCATAGCTCTCTCCCTCAATCTTAAAATCCATATTTTCCAAAAATGGACCAATCCTTAAATCCATACCTTGTTGTGAAAATGTTATCACATGTTGTTTTGGTATCTAAGTGTAGGATGTGGCATCTTTCTTCTCGTTTTTAATGTCAGGGTTCAATTTTTTTAGGGGTGTTAGAATCTGACCATCAATGGACAAATGTCATAGTTTGGGAACTTGCATATTGAAATTAACACACACTTAGGTACGGTGGAGGAAATTTGCATAAGTTATAATCATTTCTCCTAGACCAATCACCACACACCAATATAATGATCCTTCCTTGATGCATAGGATAACCTTGCACAAGAATCCACTAAATATTGTAAAGATTCATAGGATACTTGCAAACACATTGTGTTGAAGACATAATACATTGGAATTTTCCAAATAGTCAATCACACGTGATTCACAATATTTCACATACATTTGGGGTGTTAGGCGACCTTATGGGATGTCACAACCACATTCAAACATGGGATATAACTAGAATGGTGATACTGTAGAAACTTGTAAGACCTCCCTCGATTCTCTATGTTACGTAGGAAATCAACGGATATTCATAACATCGCAGGGTGTTGTAGAGCGTGTTATTGTGAAAAATTGTGTTCCCAACCAACATTAAACTGTAAACACTTATTGAATTAACTCTACTTGATTTTGGGTGATGCAAGATTTATTGTGGATCTAGATGCTGCTCTGCCAAATTTCCACTTCTATGCTTCAACATCAACTTGCCACTTCTACGCTTCAACACAAATGGAGAACTTAGCAAAAATTCAACCCACTTCATATGCCTTCAATTAATATTACCTTGACTATTGATGAATTGTAGTGTTTGGTGGCTGTGTACAAAAAACACTCATGTAGAAATAAATAATGCCTCCAATTCTTGAAAGCTTACACTATGGCATAAAATTATTGATTATAAACTAAATATCTCCATTTTATTTCATTCATATGCTCATTAAAGTAAACAATGACATAAATTTCTCGACTAAAGACAAATGCAATTGCAGCTCCATTAGGATCACAATCAACATGAAATACTTTGTTGAAGTCAAACAATGAAAACATTGGATATTTAGTTACTTTCTTCTTTAGATTCTTGAAGCTATGAAATGCTTCTACTTCCTAGAAAAACTCCTTCCTATAAAATCTCATTGTCTATATGATAGGTGCACATATCCCCTGAAGTTTTTGATGAAATTTACGTAAAAAAGTGACCAGTGGAATATTTTGGCTTCAAATATGTTTCTAGGTGATGACCACTCAACAATGTATCTCACCTTATTTGGATCCATTTTCAACCCATCTTGGGAAATTATGAATCCTAAGTATACCAAGTCTTCCCTCAAAAAGTTGCATTTCTTCAAGTTGACCAACAACTTCTCCTCTCTCAATATCTACAATACTTGTCTCGATTGCATAAAGTTTTCTTCTTTGATCCTGCTAAAAATCAAAATGTCATCCAAATAGACGATGCATTTTTTTTAAGGAAAGGTTTCAACACTTCAATCATGAGTCTCATGAACATAACCGTGTAATTTTCATCCCAAATGGAATGACAAGCCACTAATATAAACCATCATTTATTTTGAAAGAAATATTACATTCATCATCAACATTGATTCTAATTCGGTGATAACCAATCTTCAAATTAACCTTTATGAAGTACTTTTCTCCACTCCAAAAATCCAACAAGGCATATGTGGGGCTATGAGAAAATGTACTTGTTAGTTATCTTGTTGATGGCTCTAGTGTTTGTGGACAATTTCCATTCCCCACCTTCCTTGGGTGCTAACACTACTCAAACTATGTAAGGGCTCGAGATTTTTCTTATCATCTCTTTCTCTAAAAACTATTCTACTTGTCTTTTTACTTCCCCATTCTCCATAGATGTCAACCCATATGCTATTTTTTTGGAAAAATAAATCTAGGGATTAGATACTTGTGATGAATGATACTCCTCAAGGGTGGTAAACTATCTGGTAGATCATTGGAAATGATCTCCTCAAACTCACCAAAACATCTTTCACTTCTCGCAGAAGTTCATCCACATTCCTTGTTGTCCCAACCTACGCGGGTTTGAGAATGCAATAAAAACATGACTTCTCCTTAGCTTAAATAATGTATTTCCTAAAACTAATAAGATATTTGGAATTTTCTCCACTTCCTCTCCTTTGGCCTTCAATGGACTCATGTATGTCATTGTTACCAACTTTCACAAGGGTATAAATATTTTCTCTAGCATCATGAGAGACTTCCTATTAAACTACCAAAGGTATTCCTAACAATACATGAAAAACATATATGGAACCAATTCAAAAATTCACCAAACATTACCCATTCACCAAATCTAATGCCCCTTCAATAACCAAGACAACCTATATGGGTTTGGGTGCATGATTATCTTTAAACAAAGTTTTCTACCATCTCATTTAATACAATAATATCGGTGCTACCACCATAAAAAATAACATTGTAACACTTACCGCTTGATTTGCATTTGGTTATGAAAATATTCTACCTCTGGATTGGTTCACTCTCTTCTTTGAATGGTTTTAACATTCCTTTCTTCATCATGAGATATTCTCCATGTTCTATCTCCTTTGCATGATTAAGTGGTGTGGTGCATTCTTCATCCATCTCTGCCATGAGATTGTTGGCTTCATTTATCCTTCCACTATTTTTTGTGTGCTTGTAGACACTCGAATGCTCTATGCCTAGTTTCTCCACATCTAAAGCATGCAACCATGATACCTCTTCCATAAAAAGGATAACCTATACCTATTAGAACATGAATGCTTCTTTAAAAAGTAATTTCTTCTCCCTCGAGTGTGTAATGTCCTCTTACCATTGTTTGTTTATGCTTTCCCACGCAAGATTTTCATTTTCATCTTACTGCACTTTATCTCCTAGACAACTTATCCTTAGCCTTAAAAGTTCATTGTTAGGCTTCCTCTATTAAACACAACCTTATCATTCTAAACTCATCCTAAATGGAAATTCACAAGCCATTTAAATACCTTGTTTTTTTTCCTTTTCATATTTAACATGACCGATTCGAATGGTGAGCCTATAAAACTCTTCCATGTAATCCTTCATCGTCATTTCCTTTTGTTTCAATTTCTTTAACTTCTTGAACAAACTCAAGTGATAATCAAAAGTAAAAAACTTACATTTCAACTCGTAAGCATTCTATCGCAATAGTTGATTCTTTCTTTGTTTCTTATAACTATTTTTGTTTCCACACGATCTCATCATAAGGATGCATATCCCTTCAAATTCTTACAAGAAAAACTTACTCTCTTGGTATCCTCCATTTTCTCATAATCATTATTATTCTCACTTAGTGATCTAATCGATGAGTTATTTAGGACACAAAATTCCCACGTAACTAGGCCTATCCAACCTCATCTTGCCTCCTATTTTGGAAATGATCTTAAAAAATATATCTTCTAGTTCATCAAATAGTTCTTCCATCCGAATTCCAATTTCTTTCTCTTATTCATATTCATTTGTGTCCACAAAAATCCTCTATGTGGTGTAATTTGCATAGGAGCTGACCGAGTTTGGATTCCTTTTCAACATATCTACTAGATATATGAATCTTGGTTCTATCTCTTCTTTCAATGGTCATGTAGAACTTCCTAACTTTAGGTATTTATGAACTTGGGTGAGTCCAAGAAAGAACTCACTATCATAAGGAAAGATGATTTTTTTATCGACCCTTAACTCAATGTGTGTGTAGGGATTCTCAAGGAATGTGAGTAAACATTTAGTCTAGGATATTGCAACCATCCTAGGGATGTGCACACTAAGGGATAAACACACTACTTATTATTATTCCCATTTAATTTTTGGTGGATGAAATATTGAGTGAAACTAGATTCTCCTACATTAGATACCTTAAGTGATAGTTGTATACACATTATTTTTTACTCTCATTAATGATTTCTCATTGCAAAAAGTAAACATTAATTTCCCTAAGTGTGTTCTTAAAGGGGTGTATTGGAAGCAGGTGTGGGATGGTTAGTAGCACATGGTGAGAGAATCATTGTACATGAAATCACCCTATATTTTCCTGCCATTCCTCGTTACTACCTTCTCACTATCTTTCTATACCACTTGATATCCTCAATAATGTCACCTTCACATATGCCTACAATACCTTCAAATCCCATTTCATCCCACTTCATATATTTTCCAAGTGTTTTCTCTATCTCCATTATCTCTCATCTCCTTACCGTTTAGCCATGCCATTTGTTACTGAATCATCAACCATGGTTAGTGCAGTCAAGTAGAACTTATTTTCCAGCTGATGCATCGACTATGGTCAAAGTTATCGACAAAGAGAGATCATGACTTTAGGTTATGCTTCCATGTTTATAGGCATCATTATTTTTATTTCTCTAAACCATTATGTTCACATAGTCTTCTTTATTTTTTCTCACAAATATAGCCTTAAAGGTTTATGAGGTGTAGTGTTTAATGAAGATTATACTCAGAAGTATACTTTGGATCATTAGGTCATTAGGAGAAAAAAATAAGGAGTTTCATCAACAAGGTTTACTAAGTCTTTGGATTCCCCAAATTTGGTCTACTTAGGTCTTGTACCTATCCCTCTTGTAATCCACCCATGATAACTCTCTCACGAGATGCTACTAACATTGGGGAGTTTAATGTGCCAATAATATCTTCACATAGGTAATTATTACTAATCCTTCTCTTTCCTTTATGTTGGTATGATTTATTGTGTTTGATTAATTATATATTATACTATGGTAGATTATGTCAGGTCATGTATATTGGAATGAAAATATAACAATAATTTGGTGCAAAATAAAATTTGTACTCACATTGATTCGAAAGAAACATTATAAACATATAGCCAAAGAGGGCTATTTATTTCACCTTCCAAGAAGACTCTTCACATTCCTATGAGAGCCATAAATTTAACACTACAAATCAAAAGATATCCTACACATAGGATTAAATAATATCATGTAGGGGAGAGGAGCCAATCATGGTGCATTACCCAGTAGTGGTGAGGGTAGTTGACATATTTGGCTCCAGTTTTTGCACAGTAAAATATTAATAATTGAATGAATACTATCCTATAAATGTACAAACACTCTTCAAAACTGATGTGTCTGTCACTTTTCATGTACAGCCATGAATCTATCAACAATAGAATAGTCAATATCATTTTTAAACATAAAATAACATATATTATACTTCCATGTTTGCCAAATTTAAAGTCAACATGTATTTAATACAAGGATATATAATTGTATTTCATCCCTATACAAAATTGATACCACATCATCATATCAATTTGATGTCACTTTTCACATAATTTAAGTTCCCATTTTATTGTGTAAAAGGTCTTGTCATTCACACACTTTGGGCCAGGTTCTCACAAGCAGAAGTCCAAAGTGCACCATTTTCAAATACAAGTTGTCTTTTAAGCATTAACTTTCTCACCATTTTCTATACCAGCTACTCCCATAAATGATGTACCTGCATATTTTCAACAAATGTGAGGCTCAAGAAACAAAGATTGAATTGAAATGAGAAATCAAATCAAATTGAACTTCAAATATGAGTATTGAAATAAAATATCATAAATCTTGATCCACCCCTATCAGTTTCACCCAATCAAAAACAAGCACAAGGATCAACCAATTTTACCCAATAAAAAAAAAGCACAAGGATCACTCAACTACAACACTTTTCATATCTCCTATAAATCCAGTTCCTCAACTGCTCTGAAATTTTATTCAGTTAGAGTTATTTTGCTAGTGCATGACAATTACAGTTCCAAGCTGCCGTAATCAACTGTTATTCCACATCATAGTGCCACATAGTAAGTTCTTAACTCTGTTCTTATATTGATGCACATTCATTTAATTTTAATTTTTTTTTGTCAATCTACATATGGGAGGGGAGCCTATAAAAAACCTGGTAATCCCAAAAATCTGTCAAAAGAAGCGCTTGAGAATTAGAATTCTCTACAGCCCAATCTACTTTGCAAACAAATCTGACATCTTACCCACCGTGCATACTTGTTGGTGCATACTTTGCTGGTTCATACTTTATGATGCATTTTCATGTAAGATGTATATTAACAAGTAATTCCAGACTAAATTAATGAAAACTGTATTTCACATTTATAAGTAGATGTATGTTCCCCTTGCTGGTGCATACTTTATGCTGCCTTTTCATGTAGATGTATATTAACAAGTAATTCCAGACTAAATTAATGAAATTTGTATTTCATATTTACAAGTAGATGTATGTTCCCCTTGTTGGTGCATACTTTATGCTGCCTTTTCATGTAGATGTATATTAACAAGTAATTCCAGACTAAATTAATGAAATATGTATTTCATATTTACAAGTAGTTGTATGTTCCCCTTGCTGGTGCATACTTTATGCTACTTTTTCATGTAGATGTATATTAACAAGTAATTCCAGACTAAATTAATGAAATATGTATTTCATATTTACAAGTAGCTGTATGTTCTGTAGACGTATATTCACAAGAAATTCCAGGCTAAATTAAGGAAAGGCTCTATGGGAGGGGAGCTAGTCATGGTGCACCCAAACTTTGGTGGATTATAGTGGACATTAAAAAAAACATTGTAATCACAAAAAATTCGTCAAAAGAAGCACGCGAGAATTCTCTACAACCCCATCTCCTTTGCCAACACATTTGACACGCAGATCACCGTACACATGAACTGGAGTGTGAGGTGTCTCAATTTCTGAGTTTTCATGGTGCGGACCAATAGCTGTTAGTAGAACCCCCCACCGTTTACTGTATTCGCTGCCACTTATCACTAAAACAATCACTGTTTCCGAGGACTGCGAAATCCACACATAGGGATATGGTAGTAATAAACAACCACTAATTTTCATGTAGATGTATATTAACAAGTAATTCCAGACTAAATTAATGAAACCTGTATTTCATATTTACAAGTAGCTGTATGTTCTATAGACGTATATTTACAAGAAATTCCAGGCTAAATTAAGGAAAGGCTCTATATTTGCAAATAGATATATAAGAAATATACATCTACTTGTAAAGATACATCTACAAAATACAAATCTGAATCTAAATATACATCTACAGAATATACAACAACAAGAAAAGGCAGCATAAAATATGCAGAATAACATGTAATTTCACATCTGAATCTAAATATATATATCATATTTCTTCAATTTATCTTGAATTACTTGTAAATATAAATCTACATGACATACATGTATAGGTTTCATTAAGTTAGCTCAGAATTACTTGTGAATATTCATCTACATTTAGAGGCATATAAAATATACAGTTACATGAAAATGAAGCATTAAATATACAACTACATGAAAAGGCAGCATAAAATATGCATCTAACATGTAATTTCTTGTAAGTATATATATACATATTTCTTCAATTTATCCTGGAATTACTTGTAAATATAAATCTACATGTACACATACATCTACAGTTTCATTAATTTAGCTCAGAATTACTTGTGAATATTCATCTACATTAAAAGGAAGCATACAACTATATTGCATGCTGCATTTTTCATGTATATGTATATTTGGTTATAAATTCAAATTTGTATTTGTTTCAATAACATTGCCTTCCTCTGTACTAGCCCCATTTTCACCTTTGATTTTTGAAGTATCCATTGCTCATAACATAGGCACTCACATCAAATGGTTGCACTTCCTTTTACGTTTGTTGATTCAATATTCTAAAAATCTCATTGTTGTAAGTTACATCGGTTTGGTAAATTTATCTATCTTAGCAGGTTTTTATTGACATCATGAGGAGAAGGTAGCTTCCAAAAAGAGTAAGACCTGCATGTGCCAAAATTAGGGGAGCAAGATTTCCGCCAAGTGAAGAACATGAAGAAGAGGCTATCAATACCCCACCTCAAGATGCCAATGACACACCACATGAAGAAGTAAATGTCCAAGCAATAAGAGTGAGCCCTTCAACACAAAATGTGTCAAAGCCAAGATCTGATTGGAACAAGTCTGATATGAATAATGCCATGAAAGATGTTGAAGATTATGGATACTCTACACGTGCTGCTGCAAAAAAATGGGGTATACCAGCGACCACCCTTACTTCTTGGCTAATGGGCATTACCACCACTAAAAGAAAGGGTCCACCAAAATTCTAACAGATGAAGAAGAGATGGAGATAGTGAGTTGGTGTCATGAAATGGTTGACATGGGACATGGGTTAGAAATTATACAACTTAAGACATGTGTGGCACAAATCTGCGAAACAAGGTCTAACCCATTCACGGATGGTTTTCCGGGTAAGTCATGGTGGGCAGGTTTTAAAAAAAGACACCCGGATCTAACATTAAGGACAACTGAAGGCCTTGATAAGGATCGAGCAGTGTGTTTGAGGCCATCAATTGTCAGTTCCTTCTACATTAATTTGTCTAAAGCTTATGAGGCCAACCCATATGGACCAAACCGAATATGGAATTGTGATGAAACTGGATTACAAGCAGGGAGGAACTGCGGTATGAGAGTGCTTGCTAAAAGGGGTAGTAGGAGTGTGCCATATATCATCCCAAAAAGCAGAGAATGGATTACCATATTGTGTTGTGTAAATGCTGCTGGACAAAGCATTCTAGGATTCTATCTTTTTAAGGGGAAGAGCCATTTAGAAAATTATATTGCAGGTTGTGAGCCTGGAGCTTGCATGGCAACACAATCACATGCATGGATGACAAAAGATTTATTCATGAACTGGTTACATCACTTTGCATCATCTATACCTGGTGGAGTGTCTCCTACCAATAGGCATTTACTAATTTTTGATGGCCATGGTTCACATGTTGCTTTGGGGACAATTCAAGAAGCCAGGAGTTTGGGGATTGATTTGTTAACATTGCCTGCACACACCTCTCATAAATTACAGCCATTGGATGTGAGTGTCTTTGCTCCATTCAAAACATACTTCAAGGAGGAGAGACACAAATGGATAGTTGCAAACCATGGGATAGATGTGAAAAGGGCTGAATTAGCAGAGTTAGGGAGCAAAACATTCAGAATGGCTCTTACACCTAGCAACATTAAATCAGGATTCAAAAGAACAGGGATATGGCCTCTTAATCCCAATGCCTTGGATGAAGACATGGGACCAAGCAGAACATTTGACACATCTTTTCAAGATGAAACTGGTGCAGCAGAAAATATGCTTCATCTATCTAGGGTTGATTTAGAGCAAAGTGAAGATGCTCAGATGGTGCCTAACACACAATTGGAGAAAGAATCAGAACCTCAGCAGATGGAGATAAATATAAATGAATGTGTTGCTCAACAATTGGAAACTCCAAATAGAATTAATCAAATCAATGAATCACTATCTTTGCCCACAGAAGATAGCCCTCCCGATTGGATGAAAGAAGCAGCTCTTAATCTTGGTGTCAACTTGAACTTCAATAATGAAGAGGTCAGCCTCTCTTTACCCTCTCATCCAACACTACTTCATGACTCAGATTTGGTGCACTACTATGTTGGCAGTCAACCTGAAGAAAATGATGCAGATTCACAGTTAGAGGCAGCAGGGGTATTAGGGGCAGATTCAAACCAAACTTGTGAGGCAAACCAAGGACAAAAAACTCTTGGTAGATTCTTGAAACTCCTTGTGGAAAAGGTTAGAGAATCATCAAGGTCAAATAGTGCTTCTGGTATAAGATTGAGTAGGGAATCTCTACTAATTACCGTAGATCAGTACATGGAGCTTCTGGTTGAGAAAGAGAACAGAAAAAAAGAAATAGATGAATTGAAGCAAAGAAAAAAGGAACAAATCCAGGAGAAGAAGGCTGAACGAATTGTTGAAAGGGAGAGGAAGGAGCAGGAAAAGATTGAAAAAGAATATAGAAGGAAAACAAAGGAGCACCAAAAGTTGATTCAAAGGCAAGAAAGGGAACAGAGAAAGGAACATGAAAGGATTCAAAGGGATCAAGAGATAAAGGAGAAGGAGTTTGAGAAGGCAAGAAGAGAGTTAGAAAGGAAAATGAGATTGAGCAGTCCAATTAATCCTTTTCCTGATCAACACCCAATGTTAAGAGAATTAATGGGCATACATTGCCCTTTATCAGTTTCAACACATAATACTGCAGTTGGAGTGAATGCTTCTCCAAGTTCTGATCCATTCCCAACTACGCCTGTGAGGGATGTCAACATGGGGAGGCAATTGCAAAGTAACACCCCAGCTTCAACCTCAACTGCAGATTCAACACCGCCCTTCCTCGGATTTTGGAAATGATATTTTCGAAAGTAAATATTTAATTTTGAGGGCTGAATTTTTGATGTGTGGAATTGGCCTTTCGATTTAAAAACTACAATATAGTAGTAGTAGTTATATGGCCCAAGTATATTATATGGCCATGTTTTTGTAATGGAAAATGGAAATGTTTACTGAATGAATATATATGTCTTCCAAGTTATGTGATACCCTTTTTCAAAGATTTAAACTCCTATTGTTTCTGAAAATTACACTGAGTAATAGAAAATAGTAAATGACATTAAAGTAATAGCCAGAAGCCAATAACACAATCTACAAGTAGAAAAGAGAAATACGCAATAGTTTCTATCACTGCCTCAATGAGGGTAAAAACCTCACCTATTAGAACCATATGGACTATAGATATTCAAAGAGAATCAAACAATTGCCAAACTAAAAAATGTGTTGATAACAACAAGCATCTGCACTTCCATTATCAGTCACTCCAACAAGCATAACAACACCAGTGCAAGACATGTACAAATTATACTATCAGTTTTTAATATGTAAAATCACCAAATTATACAAATCAGTTACTAATAATAGGGGTTACCATGTCTTTTGACAAATCAGCCTCTTGGACTTTCTTGTAACATACGAAGGCTTTCATCAACTATGATTGAAATATATTCATTTATAAATCCTATCTGATTATAAATCGATCTCATACTAGTGTAGTTTGAATCAATCAACTCCATTTCATTTATTGCTCAAGGAGCCTAAACCCTTGATTAGCTTCAAATATGAACAATTTTCCAAACTTCACATTAAAACGACTAAGTTTTCGTTACCATAAAAGAAGTAAATGACTAAGAACAAAATAGTGTACAGAACGAAACCTCTTTTGAAGCATCCACGACAAGATTCAAATGACTCTTTCTAGTTTAGAAGGAAGCAAAGTTAAAATATCACTTAAAGTAGATATTATTGCTGAAGAAAGAAATCAGAAGTACCTTCCACTCTCTGCATCTGTTATAACATATAGCCAGGCAATACACTCAGAAGTATGACTAGCTCCCAACACAGAGGTGGTCAGTGTAAACACCCACACACAAAATTATCAAGCCGAAACAGTAAGCAGCTCTGTTGTTAAACTTTCCAGTGAAAAACGGTAAGCATTCCCCTCTTGATCCGTTTTGTTCCACGAATTCGTTGCATTCCACGGAGGTTCAGGCGGTTAACATTTTCCCAGAGCTAGATGGATGTTTGGGAGTGTTTGGTGCAATGAATATCAGTAAATAAATCCGCATGCCAAACATTAAGAACTCTTTTGCTTCCCTGACACGGCATAGAGGATGTTTATTACTACCATATCCCTATGCGTGGATTTCGCAGTTGTCGAAAATAGCGAAGGAGATGGGGCTGTAGAGAATTCTCACGCGCTTCTTTTGACAATTTTTTGTGATTACCTATTTTTTTAATGTTCAGTTTAGTGTCCCAAAGTTTGGGTGCACCGTGACTGGATCCCCTCTCATACAGTAAGACACTAACCTTATTCTCTGGGCAATAAACAGAAATCCAAAAAAATTGAGTATAGCAGACTAGGATAGCTGAGTTACAATGTGTCGAAGCAATTACCTAAAATTAATTAATGAGAAGTAGTAGTAAATAAATAGATCCCTATAGCTACGGTGGGGTGGTTATTTATATCCCTATGGTCGTGTTTTCTAAGATAATTACTTAGTCTACATTGTTGCATAACAATGATCAGGATTCACTCGGTGTGTACATTACGAGTGCCTATCAAATCCAATGTCCGACAAAAGGACTCATATCGCTATGGAGCTTGGGTAACATGAAAATTTCAATTAACAGAGGAACCATGTGGAGTCATCTTGTACCAGTGTAGTTATCACAGTCTCAGATTACAAAGGCAGCTACATTCAATTATAGTATCAGTGATCAGTAGGTGGTCATGTTCTTATAGGAACCTTACTAATGGTCATGGCATCATACTTGTCGGTGCAGGTTTTAGAGAACCACTGAACTGTTATTACATTCATTCAACAAGTATAATGTATATCAAACAATGGGTCTGTGCCTGTTGCTTTGAGGTTCAAGAAATATGCAGTTACAATTGTGTCAAAGAGAGGAAAAGGGAAGGATCAAACCAAATTTTACGCTACCAAATGCACAAGTTCCATTAAGAGTGATCAAGAAGTAGAAGAGATAAAATATAATCTCTTTCAAAACAGATTATCGGCATGAAGAGATAAGATGAGGACAGCTACAAACCTTATTCTCTGGGCAATAAAGAGAAATATATATAAATACTTATGTGGCCTGGCTAACGTTACGTTATACTATCAGTACGTCCTTAACCTCTGTACATAGATACAAGAATGGAAACATCTGCGTACATAGATACAAGAATGGAAACGTGAGAGTAAAAATCACACTTTGAGCACGCTCACTTGAGCACAATCGAATGCTACAATGATACAATACTCACGCGCTTCTTTTGACAGATTTTATATAAATTCAACAAGTAAAATGATACAACTCTCACGCACTTCTTTTGACACATTTTTTGGATCACCCGGCTTTTTTTAATGTTCAGTATATTGTAATTTTCAGAAACAATAGGAGTTTAAGTCTTTGCAAAAAGGAATCACATAACTAGGAAGACATATAACACAATCTACCAGTACAAAAGTAAAATATGTAATTGTTTCTATCACTGCCTCAGTGAGGGTAAAAACCTCACCTATTAGAACCGAATGGACTGTAAATATTCGAAGAGAATCAAACAATTTCCAAGCTCATTTGATGTGTTGATAAACACAATTGAAGGAATGCTCTGCATCTGCACTGGATCCATTCTTAGTCAATCCAACAAGCTCCTCCCCACCACTGCAAGACGTGTACAGAAAATACTGTCAGTTTTTAATATGTAAAACCACCAAAGTATACAACTCAGTTTTTAAACCCATGACTGGCTTCAAATATGAACATTTTTCCAAACTTCACATTAAAACGACTAAGTTTTCGTTACCATAAAAGAAGTAAATGACTAAGAACTGAACAGTGTACAGAACGAAACCTCTTTTGAAGCATCCACGGCCAGATTCAAATGATTCTTTCTAGTTTAGAAGGAAGCAATGTTAAAATATCACTAAAACTAGATATTATTGCTGAAGAAAGAAGTCAGAAGTACCTTCCAGTCTCTGCATCTGCTGATAACGAATAGAAGGCAATACACTGAGAAGTATGACTAGCTCCCAATGCAATCTTCATCAGTGTAAACACCCACACACAAAATTATCAGGCCAAAACTATAAGCATTCCCCTCCTGATCCATTCTGTTCCACTGTTTTGTTGCATTCCGCGGTGGTTCGAGCGGTAAACATTCCCCCAGCTGGAGGCGGTTTGGGAGTAGTTGGCGCAATGAATAGCAGCTAATAAATCTGCATGCCTAACATTACGAACTTCCTTTGCTTCCCTGACACGGCGTAGTGGTTGTTAATTACTACCATATCCCTATGCATGGATTTCGCAGTCCTCGGAAACAGTGAGTTTTTTAGTGATAAGTGGCAGCGAATATAGTAAACGGTGGGGGGTTCTACTAATAGTAATTGGTCCACACCGTGAAAACTCAAAAATTTTGACACCTCACACTCCAGCTCATGTGTACGGTGATCTACATGTCAAATGTGTTGGCAAAGGAGATGGGGCTGTAGAGAATTCTCGCGCGCTTCTTTTGACGGATTTTTGTGATTACAGTGTTTTTTTTAATGTCCAGTATAAACCGCCAAAGTTTGGGTGCACCATGACTGGCTCCCCTCCCATACAATAATATTACATTCTCCCTAGAGTTCTAGGAGCCCGAAGTCCTTTTTAGGGATTGTGAGATCTCTGGGTTTATTGATTGCAGTCGACTATGCAACTAAAGCCCGATCTAGATTGGTTTTTTCTAGGCTTTGTATCAATGTTCCGATTGGATCCAAGGTTCCTAAAATATATTTTTTTGCATTATGAGATTGACAGATGGGAGAAAATATTGATATCAAGAGCTTGTCAATAATCTATGATAAGTGCAGAATGGTTGGTTATACGTTGGAGAAATGTTTTCGAGGTTTTTCATCCTCTCAGCAGGAGAACGGGGATTCTGCTCCCCGGAATCCTATTTCAAAAATCAATGATGACTCAGGGGAGGATGATTCTAAAGATGATGGTGCAGAGATGGAGGAGGACAAAGATATGACAGGTGCTTCCCTGTCTGCCATGCCTGTGGTGCATGGTAGTGTTGTCGGTTTGGAGGGGGCGTCGATGCATGAATGATGGAGAAGGTGCTGGATGCTCTACCTCTGGGTGACTATTTCGATGGTGGGAGGAAAGGCATGCCCATAGGGTGGGATGAGAATTCAAATTTTAAATCTTTCTTTCCAGTGGAAGGGGACACATCAAATCAATTAAATGCTCCATGTCACGTTTCGACTGATGGAAAGAGCCATCTACTTGGAAGACGGTTAAATGATACTTTTGATGGAAAATTGGAGGTGATCCTCAATAGCGGAGTGGGTGAAATTATTGATGAATATTTGGTAGGATCATCGGCCCCCATGAATGATGGTGATGGGTGGACTAAGGTCCACCATAAGAAACATAATGTTGTAAAGACTGATCATATTACGCAAATTCATACTTTAGAGGATCCCAATGGAATGTCTTACTGAAATTCACAAGGTTGTGTCTAAGGAAGATGGATGGATTCTCATCCACTATTGGAAGTCATAGATAAATTGATTTTTCGGTCCTTGGGTGTGTTCTGATGTCACAACTTGGTTGCTTGTTTCTGTTGGTTATCTTTGTTCCTAATTGTTCTATCCTGGCTTATATGCCTTTTTGTTCTTGGGTAGGATCCCATTCAAAAAACCTTTACCATTAATAAAAAATATTATATTCCCCCTTAATATGTAGGGATTATTGTGAGACCAAACATGCCAACGAACTTTTCAAAATTTCTCTTATAAGCGTTTTTATCAAGATGTCTTATGGTTTCTCAAAAGTAGGGAATGTAACATTTTTACACTTTCATATTCCACATAATGCCACACCAAGTGTAATTATATGTTGAGAGGATTGGTTCGGTCATGAAATATTGGATTGTTTGTTATTTTAACTATGGATGTGTTTTTAACTATGAGTGGTGATGTTGGAGCATTTGAGTTAATGAGTAGTCTTGTTTCACCCAAAATATTTAGAGTTAGAAAATATAGACTTGGGCCATGATGAACCACTTTTGAGTAGGCCACACAAATAACCATTACCTTGGTCATTCTTTAGAATATGAAGAGTCCTTTTCAAATATGCATAATACTATGAATGCCACACAAGATTTCCCAATGCCACACAAGATTTCCACAATCTTTCCTAATACCGCACAGAAGGCATAAATCTTACACGCTTATCCTCAAGCGACACAACATTAAACTTTCCAAGACCATCAATTCTTACCCATTTCCACAATATAGTGTGAAATATTCCAAACATTATCAATACCGTGAAATATTGCATTCCTACAGGACCACTCCCATTCATTTCAATGATGAGATCTACGTCATACAAGATCACATGCTAAAATTAATATAGTTAGTAGAGAATACACGTGATTTTTTATCCATATATTTTGGCTAGGGAAAAATAAAATAATCCAATTGAGCTTGATCAAACAAAAAGAAAAATTCTAGAGCTAATCAATGACATTGAGAGGAAACCTGAGGAATATTGTACAGGGGAACGTTTTTGTGCTAAAGGCATCTTGTTATCCCATAATATCTTTTTCAAATCTTATAAATAGAAGGGAGATGCAAATATGTAAAGATAAAGGGAAAAGAGAAAGACCACCCAAGAGGTCAAACTCCAAGTTAGGGAGTCAAGAAATGATTATTAAGAGTGTGAACCAAGTGTGGTTCTAAAGAAGCTTCACATAGTATGTATGCTTAAGATAGTTTTAGGACTATAATTCTTAGAAGAATATTGTCACAAGACCATAATTGGAGTGTTGAGTCTCTATTCTCGAGTCTATAATATTTCCTTAAAAAAATAGACAATTTTTGTTGTTTTCTTATTCATGGTTGTGCCTGAGATCTTGCTTCAGTGAGATATACTTTAACAAGTGGTTGCATGGTGGTAGGTGTCCCTTCATTACGAACCATGAATGCAATTACATTAGAATAGTATTAGAGATAGGATTTCAAATTCATGTTGAAGAGATCGGTATAAACATCAATATGGGTTGTGTTTAAGTGATCTTGAGATTTGTTTCTTTCCATTCTAGGGGTAAGGGTAGAAAGTAGTTGTAGACATCTCCGACACTTTGGGTTATTAGATAGGAGGTGTGAGATCAAAAAATATTACTGTTGAGATATTGTGAGGAAATAATGGCATTTAAAGTAGAGTTTTATACTAGTGAAAACAAAGTTCCAAGACTTGTGGAGTTGGCTAATGTGGTTAGAGAAATGTAAGCCCATTTGATAGCCATGGACACTGTACGATATAGTAGAACTACCATTGATTAAGATGAAAATGATGATGAACATGAAATGAGAGCCCTTGCAAATCAAGAAGTTGTGGACGAGCATGTAAATGAAAAATAGGATCAAAACTTGTGCATTATCACAAGGATTGTAAGTGATCTGCAGGTAGAAGATGTTTCGTGCTATTTTAGAAACTTGGATCTAGAATATATTATCGATTAAATAAAAAAATGGATAAATAATTCAAGTATGAAGGAGAAGAAGATAACAATAAGGTGAGATTTGTGAATACTAATTTGAAGGGACATGCATCCTTGTGGTAGGATCAAATGGTGAAAAATTTGAGGGATAACTTATTGCTTGTATGTTACCAGTCCCATTTTCTCAAGCAACTACAAAATTTACGTCAGAAGGAACTAGACGCGTAGAAGATTATGGAAAAATATCTCAAGGAATGTTAATGGATTGTGTATTTCCATTCAAGATGAAACTAGTATGGTTAGGATGAGATGTGTGTAGGAAGTCTATCAATTTTCAATGAAGGCATATGAGAAGTTATTTGAAGGAAATAAAGAAACCTGTGGGGAAAAGGAAAATTCCCATGTAGAGGTGGAATTTTGGGTAGTGATAAAAATTCATGCACTTGAGGGAGACATAAGTAGACTGCATAAGAAAAGTCATATGCAAAGAGGTGGGGCTAGATCTTGGTCCAGTGGAAGTGGATGTGGAAGAGGTTTTATTGGATCCTATTTCTGTTATGGAGAGACTGGACAATGCACATTTGAGTGTCCAAAAGTTGTGTAAAAAATGGTAGTAGGAGGAATGATGCCGACATTCATGTTTCTCATCACATGGATGTAGAAATCCATATTCTAATGAGTAGTGTATAAGAACCAAAATGCGGATAAGTGCTCATGATGAAGAGGGTATTGTTGAAGCCCAAAAAGGAAGAGAATGTACCCTTGCAGAGAAACAAATTGTCCAAAACCCTTTACAAGACAAGAGGTAAGTGATATAAGATCATTTTTGATAGTAATAGAAATGATAATCTTGTTTCTAACGAGATAATTAAGAAGACTGATTTGAATAGAATTGCAAAAATGAACCCATATAAGGTAGTATGGTTGTTGAATGGACATCAATTGCTTGTAAATGAGAAATGCAAAGTGCATATCAAGTTTGGTGCATATGAATATGAAGTACAATGAGATGTAATACCCATGGATGTATGCCATGTGTTTTTGGGAAGAACTTGAAAATATGACAGGCAAACGGCTCATGATGGATGCAAAAATAACTACACATTGGTGAAAGAAAAACAAAAAAATAATTTGAATCCCTTTAAGGACTCGTGTGTAGAAATTGAAAGGAGTCCAAAAATATTATTGTATTTGGGAAAATATTTCTTGAGTATTGTGAAAGGAGAAAATGAATGTTTTGCACTCATTCTAAGGATTAGATAAAATTCATAGGAAGGTGAAGCTACATAAATAGAGGAGATCCCACAAAAAGTGAAAATGATATTGGGTGAGTACATGGATATCACGAAAAAGGATATTCTGGATGGTTTACCACCTACGCATAGTATCAATCATCAAATGGGCTTGATATCAGACTTGTTTACCAAACACAGATGCATATAGGTTAACACCTAGGGAAAATGAGGAGATGAGAAAAAAATACTTGAATTTCTTGACAAAGAGTTGATAAGAGAATCTATGATCCCATACATAATATCCATAGTATTTGCAGAAAACAAAGGAGGAGAGTGGAAAATGTGTATTGATTGTAGACCCATCAATAAGATTATATCAATTATAGATTTCCATTATTGTGTATGGATGATTTTATGGACTATTTTAGTGGAGAGAAGCACTTCACAAAAAATGATTTGAAAGTGGGTATCACCAAATTAGAATAAGGGAAAGATATGAGTGGAAGACTAATTTCAAAACATAGAATGCATTGTATGAGTGGTTGGTCATGCCATTTGGGTTAACCAAAGGACCGAGCACATTCATCTGGTTAATAAAAAAACTTTGAAATCTTTTCTAGGAAAGTTTGTTATTATTTATTTAGATGACATTCTAATTTTGGGAAAAATGCAAGAAGAGAACTTGGTCCATTTGCAGAGAGTGTTAGAGTGTTTATGAGAGGATAATTTACTAGTGAATATGAAGAAATATATTATCATGTGGAAGGAGTTAGCATTCTTGGAATGTGTAATATCTTAAGAATGGTTGAAGATGGATCCTAAGAAGGTATGAGTTATTATGAATTGATTCTCACCTGTGAATATCATGAAGGCACGAAGCTTTCATGGACTTGTGATATTTTACTAGAGAAGTTAATTAAATTATTCAATGTGATTTACATACCAATAATAAGTGTGATGTGATAAAAGGGAGTTTCTTTACACTATGTTGTCACCTATAAAAAAATGTGGAATTTTTGATTTTTTTGAGTTTTTGGCTAAGTGACCCTTTACCTTAGATGTATCTACCTTTTTTGTGGTCAAAAGAGTAAAAAATAAAGTTCAGTAGTTAGTTGATTTTGAGTCATTTTGGGATTTGTGCATCTATTGCAGACTTTGGAAGAATAAGAGGAACAACTCCTCCATTCCTTCTGTTCCCCGATTCCTCAGTTTACCTGCAATACATTACCTAGCAGTGTTAATCATATTTTTGAAACCTCGACGGAACTTGTTCCATCTTGGCCTTCGTTCCCTGTAGATCTTTGTTCTCCACACAACATTGTTTCTCTGCAATTTATTAAAAATTCCCTTTGTGTGGATTTTGCAGGAATTTATTTAACAAAGAGAATTGTTCCTCCCCGACCTTGGTTCCCCGCATGACTATTTTGTCCACAACTCATTGTTCTTTCCTTTATTGCAGATTTTGCAGAACTCTTTGGAACCAAAATAAGTGTTCCATCTCAACCTCGGTTCTCCACAACTCCTTTCCACCCACAAGCCTTGATTTATGTGGCCTTCGCGAAGATTGATTGTCCGATTGAAACTGTTATCTTAGACCCTTTATCCTTATAGCTCTGTGTTCCCTGCATTCACATCAAATCCTCATAGAATGGTGTTCTTTGAGATCTTTTGACATTCATCATATCCGATCAACAAAGGAATGATTAATTAGTTCCCTCGGGCCAGTCGACCTCCGCATTGCACTAACCATGCAATTATTTACACCTTTTCAACCCCATTGCTATAAAATTTCAACACTTGGTCATTTTTATCCATTTTAAGTTAAATTTTCATTGTGCATTATCCACTTTGCTCCTGCACCCTAAAAAGAGGTTTTTTCTCATAACTTAGTCAATTTTCATCCAATTTCAAAAATTCAAGTTTCATTGGAACCGTTGTGGATGCGTCATCCCTTTTATACTAAAGGTGAGTGGTTTCATCCTTTATTGCTTTATTTTGGTAGTTATTTGTGTTTTTAACCATCCCCTTCAAATAACTATTGAAAACCATTGATAAATCTCCATTCCTCTTAGTTTTCCCTAGTCCCTCCACAATGAAGTTCCAATATGTAGGATATGTGCATATTTCTTACCTTGAAACCTTTGTGCCTAATATAGGAGACATTGATGTGAGGCATATGAACTTGGATGATTTTTGGGCCCCTATTTCTGAATATTCTCCCACTATAATTGCCCAATGCATTAAAAACAGTGTAATTTCCTATGTTGTTGGATTCCCTACCTTAGTGTAATGCACTGACACTATCCTAGCCCATGCTTCAAGATTTGACCTAAACTAAGGAAATTAAGGATCCTTAGGGATAATTAATTTCCAAGCTTGATGCCTATTACATCAATGCTGAAGCTCAAAGTCTGTTTGATCAAAGTCAAAACTTGAGATAAATATAAGATGATGATAACCAAATCCTGGCTCAAGACCCAAAAGAAAGGAGACTCCAAGCTTCCCAAGATTCTTTATAGGTCTGATTTTAAAGAAGAATTGTCAAATATGATCACATTTCTTGCAAGGATGATGGGCATGCCTACCACCAATGAATTCTAGTACTAGATGTGCATGTACATCAATGTCATCTGTGAAGACACAAATATTGAATTGGGGGAAATCATATGTGAGAACCTGAGTGAACAATTGGTCAATGTGCATCATAACAAAACTTTCCACATGACATCATATTTGATGTACACCATAGCAACTTATAGGGTTTGGATAGGATTGTCTAAATAAGAGGACAAGAAAAATACACCAGTGTATGAATTCTATCCCCAAATCACTTATGAGAACAATAAGACTCACCATCGGAGAGTCAATGATGTCTTCCCCATGTTACTGGTTAGGCTATTAGAAGCAAATGTAGTTGAGAGAGTTTCTTTAGAGGAAAGACAACTAATATCTACATATGGTAGCCTCTTTATCCAATGAGGAAATTATCATACATCAGGATAGTTGGGTTTGAAGGAGTGCCTAACAAGTTGCCAATGTACTACAATGATAAAATGGTTCTAGTGGAGCTTTGTAGGTAGTTAGATATGTTGCATAGGACTTGTAGGGACACGAAGATCACTGGCATTCAATTTCCTATCTCACTGAGAAACTACATATGTAGGTATTCCTTGGATTCACAAAATGTTTAGAGAACTATCCAAAAATTCAAATTTCATACCTACCAGAAGAGGTCCTCCTTTGATAGCATGGATTTTATATCCAAGCATCTTAGAATGACCAACTAGCATATACCCATAATCGAATACTGCTAGGAAGAATCTATAGATGAAAATGAAGTGAGGAAGAGGTACTTTGGAAGATTGTCATTGCAGTAAATCAAAGATATCAACTTGTATATTGTTCTTGAGGGTCTAGAAGATGATGATTTTGATTTGTATTATGTGGAATACATCAAATCCATCCAATACACACATATCCCAACCATTGATTGGTATCAAAAAGAGAGATGATCTTGATAAATTGAATAATCATGTGCTAGTGAGGAACATAAAGTGGTTCAATAGGAAAATGAAGGAATATAAAGAAATGATGAAGACCTCTTCCTCTTAACGAGCCTCCACTTCTCATAAAGATGATCCAACCCAATTGACTCCTTCCTCCTCACCCTTGGATTCGGGAACAAGGTATATGTGAAGAAAGATAAATCAAAAGAGGCAAAGAAGAATGATGAAACACAAGAGCAAAGAGTAGAACAAGAGAAGATTCAAGAATCAGCTGATGAAGTTTCTCCTACTCCTGATCAAGTGCCACAGCCTTCTGAGGAAGAAGTAAAAAAAATTAATGAGAAAGAAATTGAAAAACAAGAGGATGAGGAAGAAGAAGAGGAAGATGATGGTAATGAAGAAGATGAAGATGAGGTAAGAATCATTGAATTAGATATAGGAAAAGATAGTGCCTCAAGGCCTAAGCTAGAAGTTAGGAGACCACCATCTTATTCTGCTGAAACTCTTACTCTTGAAGTCTCCACTTCTCAACCTCTCGGTCCTCCAAATGTCCTTTACTTTTGACCTCCTCCAGCTCCACCTTCCAGTGATTCATTCACATGGGTTTAGTCCATGATTGATATTGAAAATAGGAAGGTTTCATCTTAGATAATTGCTCCAGGGTTTGATGCACTGGATGCTCTTCTAGGTATAACTCACCCTCCTTATAAAAAAGATAAGATAACTTCTCGTTTGGTCTCAGATGTTAAAGGACAACAATTTCTAGAAATTTCTAAGCCAAAAGGAGACAAGAATGAAAAGTAAATATCTATCTCAGACTTAAAGCTTACTAGGATTCCACTTGGGGAATCAAATCTGGAAGGAGAAGTGCAAAATATAAGGGAAATAGTCTCCAAATTCATTGAAATGGTGGAGAAAGGAATTTAGAATCAAGAACAACTCGAGGAGCATATTTAAGCTCTCTTGAACTTCATCAAATATTTCCTTTAATCAGATAAGACCCCTCTGAACCCTACTCCTCTTTGTTCACTTCCACCCAATGCTGCCATTGTTGTAATAGATGTTAAAGCCATAACAGAAATTCACAAGCATACAAAATTTGGAAAAGCTTCTGAGGCCTGGGTTGAAGGCATTTTGGTCTCTGCATTACAATTCATTGATGAAGCTTACAGAGTATATGACAACATAATTGCTACTTAGGAGAAAATTAACTCAGGGATAGATACAATTGATAAAGAACTCAAACTTTGGGAAGAATGTATTCAATATCTCTGTATCATGAGAAAAACCAATGAAAAGGTCTTCTTTTCACATAAATTGTTTGATGATTCTAGGAGCAACTTGTCAAATAATTGGACATATAGTGTGGAATGGAGAATCAAAGTGCTAGAAGAAGTTATAGTTGAACTGAGAACCATGGTACAAAAAGGAGAGTCATTGAAAGAAGATATCTTTGCTGATTTGTAATCTCTCATTTGTCAGTTCTACAAAGAAAATTCTCCGGAAAGGAATCCAATTGATCAGGTTAAAGAAAGGTTCAAATCATTGATCAAAGATGATATTTTTAAAGAAGAATTAGTCAATAAAGATAATATGGAAGAACTCTCTAAGTTGCACAATGTAGTGGTTGAGGCCACCAAGGGATTCTTAAAAAATGAAGGTATTATAAGAGAAATGGAATATTATTTTGGGAGTTGGTTAGTTTCTATGGAAAACACTTCAGTCCCCAAGTGTATAGAAATCTCAGCTGCTGTGACTAAGTTCAGAGTTCAAGTGCTCAAGATAAAGGTCCCTGCTGTTGTTGTTCCCAATGTTCCCTCTTCTTCTAGTTCATAATATAGTACTATCTAATTGTTCTATTTTGAGGTTGGATTTATTATTTTGAAAATAAAATTGTAAAATAAAGCCAACTTATGTAATTAACTAATTAAGTGTTTAGCGATTAATTAAGAGACAAATAGTTAGAAAGGTAGTTACATCCTCCCCTCACCCTATATAAGGCTTCATTATCACTTGTAAAGGGGTTGGATATTGGTTCTCTTGAATGTAATATAAAAAGTTTGATCAATATAGAAGAATACTTCCCTTTCCCATCCGAGTTCTTCCTATTTCCTTTTCTCGCAATCTGTGAATGTGATAGTTTGATATATGTAAAATTTGAAACTTTATTTTCAATCCATGAAATGAGATGTGATGAACTTTGTGTCAATCTGAATTTTATGTAATATGGGTTTCCATATATGCTAAAAATCATGTTCTTGAATTCCTTTTGCATGCACAAGTAAAATACAACTCTGCATTCTCTTTATTTGAAAGTGCTTCTTGTTCTCTTCTCTTTTTACAGTCAATGGGTAATCTTGCATAACCAATGAAGGTACATGTATCCTTGAATGATGAGTTGGCCTAAATTTTTTGTCCCTAACTCATTCTTATTTCCCAAATAAGATGCTATTATTCCTCAAAATCCCATTTCTTTTTTTAATCTTTTGTAGTGAGAATATGAAGTCATTCATATGCACCAATATCCTCATTTAGATTTAGTTAGCATGTATATTTGTAAATATTTAGAGATCCAAGTTTTTGGTTGAATAAGGGAACCTCCCCATCAAAGAGGAGGGAATAATATGTCATGAACTATTTATTGTATCCAACAACCAATTTTCCAACCAACACACTAAATGCAAAGTATGCATTCCAAACTGTGAAGGAGAAGGTTACAAAGTAGCTAGTGTTAACTTTCCTGATTTCAATAAAGTATTTTAGGTTGATTGTAATGCTATTGGAGTAGCCATTAGAGATGCAATGAGTCAAAAGGGAAGATCCATCACTTATTTAGTGATAAATTAAATGAAATAAAAATATATTCAGTTCATGACCAAGAGTTTTATGCCATTGTGCTAGCTTTGAAAAAGTGGAGGTATAATTTGTTTCCCAAGGATTTCATGTTGTATATGAAACAATAAACACTACAATTCATAAAAAACTAGGGAAATATAAATCAATGACACATGAAAAATGTGGAGTTATTTAAAATTTATTCATTTGTCTTAAAGCATAGAAGTGGGAAATCTAATCAAGTTGCAGATACACTAAGCAGGAGATGGGTATTACTCACTAAGATGCAAATAGGTGTACTAGGGTTCAAGGTGGTGAAGGAAATATATGTACAAGATGTTGTCACGAAATCACACACTTTCTATTTACATAAAACTTCTAATTATATGGTTATATGAACAATTCCAAAGTGAGAAAACTAGACATTAACAACACATATTTTACTTTTACATTGCTTTATCCTCTTACACACTCTTCTTATTTGATTTTCTAGAATGACCACTTTACTCTTGGAAATTGAACAACATATGGAACAAATATGTATTTAATTTTTTATCCTCTAAGCATCCCAGACACTTATTCCCATTAGGAACATGAGTTCCTAGGTGGTACTGTTCCCTTTAGGACCTTCTGTCCTTTTCCCTCTCTTTTTCAAATTTTGATTACCACATCATTTGGTATATTTTATAAAGTCTCTTTTATCAGTCCGGGTTTGAATTTTCAGTTGTTAATGAAGAAATTAAAACAAGGGAATCATATATACTCACCATTATTAGGGGCTAATACTTAGTATCTACTACTTGGGTAAAGAGAAACATTCAAGGACTACATTATTCACTACATAGGAGGGGCCATTTATGAATTCCATCTCACACATTCATCTTAAAGTAAAAATAGTTATAGCCCTTATCTTTGTGTGATTGACACAAGGGAAACCTAGCTTCAAGGGACAAAATTCAAAACAAACACTCATAAGAACTACATATATTCTTAAATGTAGTGAAATGCTTGGTGACAATCACATTGGGGTGATCACTAAGGTTAATCCAACTCAATAATATGCATTATTGTTTCATCTATTGTTTTATTTAGATTTGTGCAGGTAGCTAGGGTTGTTTTGCAAGTACATGTGTGATACAAGAACCCTACATTGAAGTGCATGTGATAAAGAGTGAAAGCAAGAAGATGAGTTCAAACCTTGTAAGATCAGAAGTAAAACTGAGACCTAAACACTAGTGCCCAGTTCAGACATCAATGCCTAGGAGGTCTTGTCCTCATTTGGGAAGTCCTATCTGAAGAGGTTCTAGAATCTATTTTCTTAGATAGAGCTTACACAGTTAAAATCCAATATGTTCCAGTCATCTTCTGATAAAGATTTAAATCATTCTAAATCATCCTGGTACAAGCTAAGTCACTTACATGCTCCTATCTTCGTACTATCTTTCTTGTACATTACCCATGCTGGTCTCATGTTGGTCTTACAACATACTGAGCTCCTCCTGCAAACTCATGAATCCCATTCATATGGTTGAAACCATTGATAAACTTATCTTCAATTCCCATTTGGTGAACCTCGATGACATCACAAAGCCATTCTCAATATGAACACTTTTATGGTGAAGACACTAATCTTGGATATAGGAACAACTCATGAGTCCTACCACTTAAATTATTAATGACCTACATAAATACCTTGCTAATTATCCTGAAAATCTTGATATCTTGTTATTTTATTCTCACAAATAATCCCAATGGATATTTTCCTCCACTCCTTTAGACACCACTATTATCCCTACTACGACTACCACATATTATATTCCACTCTCCTCCCCCTCATTAATGTAGGGGCTTCCACTAGCCATATTCCTATTTCTGCACCTAACACTCATCTCTCCTCTCCCCTCATTTATCACATCCAACCTAAAAATTATTCAAGAACCCATGCCTTAGAATATTTGTATCATTATTTTTAAGCTCAAAAACATCAGTTGCAACTTACCTCTTATTATTACTCTCCATGTCTTGATTCTTGACTTCTTCTTCATAGTCCTCTTGTACACAAGGATTTTTCTTATCCCATTTCTCCCAAGTTTTCCTCACCTAATTTTCCTCTCTTTAATGGCCATGGATACCCCAAGATCACCTTCTATCATTTCATGTTGCATGCTTGGATTATGCTTGTGATGACACACTCCTGACCAAGTTATTTCCTAGGAGTTTATGTGAATATGCTTTAGATGGTTTAATGATTTTCCTTTACATTCCATTCAATATTTTACTCCTCTTACAAATATGTTTCTTGCTCACTTTTCTATGAATATTGGTACAAATAAATCATATGTAGAAATGGACAAAATAAAGCAAGGAACTAATGAGCATATTAGTGACTATGTTGTGTTATAAGACTAATCTTTCTAAAATGAACAATGTATTGGATGAATCTGAATTGCAAGATATTTTCATCCAAATCCTATTACCTCCTTTGCAAGAGTGTGTACTCTTTGATTCTTTTCACTCTTTTGATCAGCTATGTCATACTTTGAAAAGTCGTGAAATCAAGTTACTTTCTTTGGGAAAACTTAAATATGGTGCTAATATTTCTGATTAATCTACTAACAAGTTCCAAAGAAAATATGCCTTCAAGGGAAATCCTAGTGACCTAAGCCTACTATCAATGATATATCTCAACCTATGAAGTTATCCAATCCAATTACTAACCTACACGCCACACCTTTACTAGATTTCCATATCCACCACATATGTTGTTGCCTCAACTCATTGAAAGCAAATATGATTTCTCTTCTGAGCTCCTCTTGAACTAGATCCTAATAGGCCTCATGGAAAGAAATTTGATGAAATGCACATTGTGATTATCATAGATGCAATTGAAATTATACTGATAAGTGTTTCAATATTATACATTTGATCCAAGATCTACTTGACAATAATGACATTGATTTGCTTGAATATACTATTTCTATTTCTAAATCTACTAATGAAAATGACAAGCTCAAAATCTTCAATGATCCACTACCTAAGAATGAAAAATCAACTCATGAATCCTCTTTGAATCATGCTTATCATGACGTTCCTCCTCCTTCATCTTCAGATCATCTTCTTGAATTTCTTGTTCATACTAATGATCTACCTTCACCTATCATTTATTTCACTGATGCTGATTTTTATGCTTATTTTTCATCACATAGATTACACATTGATGGTTCTATTGGTCCTCATGCTATCAACAATGTTATGGTGCATCCTACTTACAAGCACAATGCATGTTCAATATATTTCTTGCAAGCTATTGATTTTCCATTATCTCATATGACCCATAGATCACCTACTTCTCATGGGAATGTCATTCTCCCCATCAATGTTGGGCCTCTCACTATCTCTATGATTTTCACTGTTGGATCTACAATTGCGCATTGTGACATGGTATTAGGACTCCCTTGGATTAGGGATGCCAAATATGTATCATCCATTGTTCACATATGCCTCCAGTTTGTACACGAGAGTCACCTTATCACTATTTGAGGTATCCCACCTTAGAATCCTTTTTATTTTCCTCCTCCTATGGCCACACTTTCAGTTACTTCTATCATTAACGAACCTACTTCTACATATTCTCATGATGGCCACATGGATTTGGTATATAATCCTACAGACATCTAGAGCTCTTACCATTCCTACTACTATTGTTATACATACACATAGTACTCATCCACAAGTGGCTTCTACTTCTCACTCATGACATATACATCTACCGATCTCATAGTCCATCTCATATGCGACAAGTCTCCACATAGGACACACACTACCATGGCATATATAGGCCCATTTCATGATCTCTTTCTCCACATGCACTTCCCCGTGGCCATAGAGTATTTGATCATGATCACATGTGTACTACCTTCACACTATCAGATAGTGAACCATCATCCTTATCCTTATTGGACAAATCATTATGGCATTCACACTCGGGGGCATATTCTCCCCCCTTGCTACCTGATGACGTACTCTTGTTCTAGGTTCAAACATGATTGTTGAGGGCACACTTACCTACATGAACATCACATTATACACATAAACTAGGGGGAAACCTTTATCCCCTCTCATAGTTATAGTATCTATTTCATGTTCAAATAACTATTGGAAAAAATTCAAAAACATTAGCTTAGATCTTGTTTACATGTATCCTTTCTTATATTATTCTATGTTGCACATTACTTATCATGTTACTTTGATTCATAGTATGCTTTATCCTTTTTTCCACACACACACACACACATTCACATGGTACCTTTGAGGTGAATGATAGATCACTTATAAGGTTTCTACATGATGTATGATGCTTGACAATGTTCCATACCAGTCCCACTGAAGGCTCCTGGGGGCATCTACCTTTCCTATTTCTCTATATTTAGGTTTTATCATTGCAATATCTAATAATTTCATTCCTATTTATAGCTATATACATTATGGCATACTATCAAATTTTATAACGTGTTAACAGGTGTTTCATGTGTAGAATTTGTCTTGTAGGCCTACTCCCAACCATGGTTATCTGATTTGCTTATATCTTGTATTCTTTACTTGTGTTTTTATTTTCATTATTTTTCAGGCTATGCCTTGTGCTTCATTATTTATTTTATTGTATCACCTTGAAGGTTTCAATTGTCTTGCGACATCCTGAGTGGTGTCCCATGTATTTAACTAGCTACTACGTTGTATCTTTTACCATGTTACTACTGTGTTTTGACTTGTTTTTATTGCATCATGTATACTTGTTTGTGACTAATACTTTTGGCTATAGCTATTTTCCCATTGTTTGCATTTCCGCCATGCTTGTTACCATGTGTATTCACCATATCCCCATGTATGAGTTCTATTTCATAATGTGCACATCAGTTTCAACTTTCCTAGTTTAGGCCTCGCACTCACCTTTGTTCATATCACACATCGCAAATAAGTGGGGGAAATAATAGGGTGATTATTTCAGCATCTCATCAGTTCAAAGACCAGACAAAAAATGGTACACAAAAAATAAGGATACACAAGAGCTAATA
This sequence comes from Taxus chinensis, assembly GCA_019776745.2. Lineage (NCBI taxonomy): Eukaryota > Viridiplantae > Streptophyta > Pinopsida > Cupressales > Taxaceae > Taxus > Taxus chinensis. Next base: position 223,840,332 of record CM034151.1, on the reverse strand, counting down.
AATAGGTTGAGAATTATAACTGGGCATAAAATTAGTTTAGGATTCAGAAGCGATCCAATACATGAGGAAGGTGAGCGCTAGTGTCCCACATTGGGGGAGTTCCTGTCTCTAGGGCAGTAGAAACAATTACATTACAAGATCAATAGGTTCTCGGTGACAAGTATTTTCCAATTTCCAACAACATATATGCTTCGGTTACAAGTTACTATAAGGAACAACAAGAACAAAATCAGTGGCACGTTACATTACTTTGAGAAAAGGAATGTTTTCTCAACTAATTACTTATGCATGTGATTTCTAGAACGAGTGTTATCCATGATCTAGTTTTTATTGGTTTTGTGACCATATGTAGTGGCACTTATCCATGGGGAAGTGTTAAAGATTAGAGGGAAAAGATGACCGTTATCCTAATACTCTTCCCTTGGCGACAAGATGCTCAAATCCTCAGTTTAGTGACAAGATAATCCAATCCTTAGTTTAGCGACAAAACGCCTAAATCCTTAGTACTATTCCAACCATCTCTAAGGAAACAAACATACAAGAACAATTCTATCTCTTCTCTCACAACATTCAAGTGTATTATATCCTTGATTCAGTTGTTCTTCAATACAAATTTCTATTCTCATATTCACTAAGTTAAAGTTCAATTTCATTTATCATGAACATTGACTACACTTATTGTTTTTTGTAGGTCTAACCGTACTTCAACAAAAGGAAACACAAAAGTGGAATAAGGAGAAATCTCAAAGCACAAAGACACTTAGGAAAATGTAATATTCAAGGAACAAATGTAAAGCAACAATTTCTACTAGGCATGTGAAGGCCACCCCCTAGGGTTATCACTCATCCACTCTTAGATTCCATGATATATACATTCACAATCTCCATTCTGACATGATATCAAGTACAATCCTCATCTGGCACTACTATTGGATTATAACTCTCGTTTGGTTCTCTGCAAGATATGCTCTTGTTATCTACTTTATGCTACTAAATATTCATTCACCAACATAAGGTGGGGAAAATTTTGACACAAAATTATGCACTGAGTACTATTACATCACACCTCTAAGTATGTCATTATATGCATGATTCCTAAACAAAGAAAACTAGACATTAAGAACACTTGTTTTTACTCTCACATTGTTTTATCAATTTTATACACTACTTCTTATTTGCTTTTTTGGAATGGATACTTTACTTTTGGATATTGAACAACATGTTAGCCTAGCTAAGTGTTTTCTATTATATCCTTTGGGCATCTTGGAAAGTATCACCCATCAAGGACAGGAGTGTCTATGGTGCTACTATCCCTTTTAGGAGCTTCTATGTCATTTTCCCGCCTTTTCTTAAGTTTGAAATGTCACATTGATTATGTGATATCTTTTCTAGTTTACTACATTTATCATTTTGGGGTCGGTCATTTTGAGTTGTTAATGACGAAATTGAAACAAGAGAATCATATATATACATGGCTTACTATCTATTACTAAGTGTTGAACAATTTTGGGGCTATTACTTTTTATATATTACTTGTGGATAAGAGCAACATTCAAAGAACTGCATTTGGACTGGCATCATTCACTGCATATGAGGGGATATTTCTGAATTCAATACTCACACATTCATTTTAAAAGCAAAGTATTTGTATCCCGCTATCTTCATGAGGTTGGAACAAAGACAACCTAGCTTCAAGGGGACACTATTCATATCACAACACACATTAGAACTACATTGAGTTTGAAATGTAATGTAGCACTTGGTGATAATTACATTAGGGTGACTCATCAAAGGTCAATTTGAACTCAAGCATGTGACATTATTTGTTTCCATCTAATGTGTGCTTGAGCCCCTTGTGCAGGTAGCGAATTTTTGTTTTATAAGTTCAGGTGCGATAACAGGAACCCTATAACGGATCCAGGATGCGACAGAAGAGCGAAAGGAATGAGACGAGTTCAAACCCTAAAAAGATCAGGAGCAGAGTTGTTGTCAAGGACACTAGCACCCAATTCAGACACTAACTCTCTTGAACGCAATCCTATCCTAAAATGGCTGGTTCCTGTCCGAAGAGGGTTCCTTGCATGTCTCAATTTCTTAGATGAAGCATACTCAGTTCAGATCCAATCGTCCCAACCTGTTTCCCAACCCAGAATCTGCCCATGATCTCCATATACAAGCTAAGTCCATTCTTAAAATCCACTATTACTCCGTAATTGTATGTTTCTTGCATGATAGAGTCTTGTCTTATTACTATTATATTCATCACACTCACTCAGTTATCTGGATAAAGATTATATATTTCTTATTTTAGATAGATCTATTTGATCTCAATAATCTGATAAAGATTTAAATTTTGTTAAATCAATTGGGAGTAGAAACCTGATCATCAAGTGTAACACTGAGAGAAAATTTGGTCTAAGAGAAGAATTATGGAGGAATATCAAGTCACTTTGAAATATATAAGACCTTGTCATATATGAGAGAGATATTTTTGGCCATAAATGGCTACTGATGTGCGTATATATGTGAAAAGATGAAAAATGAATTAATTAGCATAGGGGAAGATTCAAAACATAGGGTTATATCAACCACTATTAGTACTTGAGAATGTTTGGGAGAATATATGTATTTTATTTTGGTATTGCCATTAACATATAGAAGACATGATTCTATCTTTTTTTACTGCGGAGATTCTAAAACATGGCTTATTTTATTGCATGTAAGAAGACAAATAATGCTACACATATTACTATCTTATTTTTAGGGAGGTTTTGAAACTCCATGGATTACCATGCATGATTCTATCTAATATTGATACAAAATTTGTGGGCCCCTTGTGGAAAACATTGTGGAAGAAAATGGATGTAAGGTTACAATTTAGTTTTATATATCACCAGTAAATTAATGGTCAAATAGAAGTTGTGTAATGCCCCGTTAAATGTTTCCCAGTCCTTGACCTGCCGACCTTGTTGCTAAATCTGGGAGACTTGTGTGCGTGGGCACATTGTTGACCATTGTTGACCTTTTCCTAGTCTCAGTGAGCTAGTGTAAGCACCTTTCCTCTCTTTTCTCTCTCGAGTCGTTATCGACACCTTTGTAAAGGGACTAAAAAAATGAATCACAAGTATCATTGACCTAATTGTAGGAGGACCTTGTTGTCACTTGAGGGAAGTTGGACCGATAGTCCATTATCAATGTGAATAGTAATTGCAATTATAAATTTACTAATGTATAATGATAACAATGTTATTTTAATGCAATTGACGATTGACTTCTATTTGATACGTAAAATTGTTTACCCCCTAATTCATCAAGTGGGCATGTCATTCTTGTAGTCATGACTTAATACATTATTTTAAGTGATAATACACTCATAATAAGTAAACAATAATAATAATAATAATAAAAATGATAATAACAATCTTACTATTTTCAATTATCGATGGACGCTAACTCCTTCAGTTGATCGTCGATGTGTTACCAATTTTATTGTTGATTATCGATAAGTGATTTTATTCATGTAAATTGAGTCCACTCATTTATGTGTGAGCAATACAGCCTTTGATTGTGACGCAGCGGTCGGTCCAATAAGACTTGCATTCAGTTTCAAATGCCTCTGGGACAGCAAGGGGAGTCCTATTCGTCTCGCATGATGGGTCATTGCCCGCAAAGCCCTCTTCTAAAAATAAAATAAAATAATAATAAATAATAATAATAAAAATATAAATAAAAGGACTAAGCCCGTGAAATATTAGTGTTTGTGGAGGGCGGATTATGGCAAAGAAGGGGAAGGGTGGGAAAAGCTCCAAAAACATTGCGCTAGGGTTTGGTCGCTCTTTTTTTGGAATGGGTGGCGACTAAACAAACACAGAAGCATTTTTTTTTACAAGTCCAAAGGAATGAGTTTGCCAAAACGTCATCTTTTGGGGCAATTTCACTACAAATGGGCCTCATTCACGCAAACTCCTAGACTCCACAAACGTCTAGCACTGCGTCCAAGCCGCACCACTCACACCTTCTTGCGTGGGAAATGATGTAAAAAACGATAGTGGTATTTTGGTCAGATGTTATTGCAGGTGCCTAAAGCGTATGTGACAGAGAATGGACGCACCTCAAAAAGGTCTCCAACGTGTTCAGTCTTCATTTGCTAGCAAATACCCAGCCTGTGTTAAAAAAAACACGCGCCCAGACTGGTTGACCCCCTTTCAGCGCCTGGAAGTTAAATTTCTTTTGTCAGATGTGGCTGTTGCAAGCGCTTGGGCAGATGCATATGCCAAAATGTGGACACATGTGTACTATTCGATTTAATGCATGGAAGAGATGCAGTTCTAGGGACTGCAATGATAGCGGGTTATGCAAAAAAATGGGTTTGTTAAAAAAAGAAAGAAAAAAAAAACACATAAATTGGTTGGTAGAATGCCTCAAAGAAATATTGTCTCATGGAATGCTTCATGATGGCCAATATATGCACAAGATGGAACATGTGTAAAATGGCCTGTGATTGTGTTTGAAAGAATGCCTCAAAGGTGATGTGGTCTTATGGATCATACCCTGACCATGTAAGCTCCATTTTGTTTACTTAGCTTTTAGCCAGGCAGGAATCAGTGCATGAGGGCTGTAAATACTTTGATGGCATGAGTGCCTCATGTAGAATCATGCCTAGAATTAATCATTATGTTTGCTGGTTTCGATGAGTACATGAGAATGTGCAAAATGTGGAGGCACGCTTAAGGCATGTGAAGTGTTTGACTAAATGCCTTAAAAAAAAATCATGGTCTAATGGTTGCAAGGTTTGAGGCTACGCATAAAAGGAGGAAGATCTCATCCTATCCAAACAACAACAATAAGAAACCCTTTGATCATGCTCAACAAGTGGCGGGTTGAATCCAGAAGGTAGGAGGAATGTGATTAGAGTAGTGGAATGGTTTTCAAGTCTGTAGTTACAGATTTTATTGATAGACGTGTATGTCAAATGGTGGAGCTGTTGATGCTCGTGATCTGGTTGACGAAGTGCCCAAGCACGAGACTGAACCCAAGCCTACGACTTCAACCGGCTTCGTTCTCTAGACATGGTTCTTCTTCCCTTACCTCTCATAATTCTCCGTGTTTTAGTTCTCTTTTGCAACTAAATAGAATTTTAAATTATTAGATTTTTAACACAGTTAAATGTCCCTTTAACTCATTGCAAAACAATAAAGTGTCGTGTCGCAACTCTCGAAGTCCTTTTAACTCATCTACTTTAAACCATGATCTATCACCCTCGCTTCGAGAGGATTTGGAAAACTCTTACCCTTCTTGATCACTCCAATATCGTTTATCGACCAGACAAATTTGACTCCCCATTGATAAATTTGACCTTCTCCTTGTTTTAAATAGTTAAATTTTGCAATTTTTGGAGACTCACTAAGTACCCTTCGCAACTCTAGAAACGAGATGTGAAGTTTCATTCGTGTACCTTGGTATACGAGGAGTCACCTTGATTTTTGGTTTGACCCGAAACGATCATATGACATCCTTTTGACGCTCTTATAGGAGCCCTGTTACACCGGTTTACAACAGTAGAGAGTTGTTAAAAAAAAACTAGAAAGTTGGCTTTCGTTTTGGTCCACCATTTGAAACCTGGAAGGAGAAATCACGTCCCGTCTTCACAAACCTCTAGCGTTTATACTAGACAAATACATGGAACATTCAGTGTAGTAAAGAGCACTTTTCGGGATAGTTTGGTGAAGCCATTTTGTAGGCCTTCAGTCGCAGTTTGATGAGGTCAAATTGGACCAATTTCATCTTGTTGCTCTAGAAAACTTGACGCCATTTGAAAATGGTTTACTAGTTCTCAGTCTCGTTGACTCTAATGAATTCTCCTTATATAGGGGAACTAGTAGGAGATGTATCGTTGCATGCTCCTCCATCGAATGTTCATTTTGGATGTAGTTTTCTGGGCCCTCGAGCTAGCTTTTGTCAGTTTACAACTGGGTGAACTACGACCAGTGGCCCCGGAAAACTAGCCGCCAAACGTAAACCGTGCGCTCTTTTTCAATTCCGTCAGTTGCAATGAACTCTGGGTATATCTGGGGACACGTAGAAAGTTAATCGTGATGTGCGTGCTCATCGGAAGATAACCTTTGGAAGCAGTTTCTTAGCCTCTGAGCCTGTTTTGTACGTTTTGTGGCTAGTGAGAAAATGTAAAAGTAGAAAGCTGCGGACCCTCGTAGGGTTACCAAATCACCCTGGAAACTTTTAACACATGTAAATAACTGTTTAAAAACACTATAATGAAACTTGTTATGTGTATTAGAACTTTTGACAAAATGATGTTTTCTCTCTCTTCCTTTCTCTCTCTCTCTCTCTCTCCTGAGTTTATAAAATGAAGAAAAATCGAAATGCAATGAATACATGTTTCTAGACCTTTTTGTATTTCGATTGCATATTGTAATTATTATCAGATGTAAATGGGAAACTGAAAAAATGATAATTATGATTGATTAGGGTGGATGCCATGCCAGCGATTTATCGCTGATATCTTGCTCACGTGGGTTTTGCAGGATGGAAAAATGACGACAAAAGGCGATGTGTAATTTAATTATTATTATTGTAATTTTTATAGGTCATTGTAAAATGAATAATTGTCTAATGTAGTCTCTTGTTATAGAAAAGTTATAATTGAAATTTGTTAATATGCATGAGATGCTAGTTTTAGGGATAACTTAAGAAATGCGCATCTACTCACCAGTTCAATTTGATTTTTAGTTGTGTATGGCAAAAAGGGGTTTGATTTATACTTAGTAAATTGAAATCGAAGTTAATACATTGTAGTACCTTCTCAGTATTTAATAAATTATTAAATTAATTATTGGGTTACCTTCTTACCTTGCAAACACAATAATGAGTTTTAATGGGAACACTCAACCCTAATAAAATATTCATGCATAACTTGCCTGTATGTGTGATCCCTTTCTACCATATAAGAAATTTAAAACCGAAGAACGACCTTAAACTTTGCACTTGATGAGACCTCATAGGTTAGGTAAATAAAACCCCTCGTTGGAGTTTACCGTCATAGTCTTTATGTCTAGCGACATTGTCGCGAACCCATATTTAGGAATTTCATGGTCCAACCTATCTGGAGTATGCATTTTTCCTTCTAGATTTGGCATTCGCGAGAAGAAAGTCCTCTCTTTAGGTCTGACACTGGGCTGAGTGGCGAAGAACGCCTTGGAAGTCACCTTATGAGCCCTTGTTAGAAGGAAGGATTAAGCGGTGCTACCTTGGTTTCTATCAAAATAACCTCTTGGTATTTTCTTGAATGTGGCTCATGTATAGTTACAATCCTTTTGGTCGCGTACCCCTTCAAGATGTTAGTCAAATACTTATGTAACTCCTGATTTCAAAACAACGCTAGGAACGAGATCTTAGTGTGATGTAAGAGCATATTATATAAATGTTGCACACGAGATTGGAGTTTAGGACTAAGGTCAATCTTGGAGTCTGTATAACTTAATTAAAATTTTTTTTCATGCGTTGCAAAGAATATAAGTTCCCTTGGTGCGACCAAACCTTAAGAAATCAAAAGATATGCATATATATATATATATATATATATATATATATATATATATATATATATATATATATAAATCTTATGGGAATTTAATAAGTTTTCAAATTATAATAACAATGGTAGGGAAATAAATATAGTGTGAATCGAGGAATGTTTTTGGTAAAAAGCTACCCTATATCTGAATCTCCATCAAAACCTTTTATTGCGCTTTGGATATCAAGTCACTTTCATCTGAGTTGTAAGGGTAAAAATGTAGACATCAAATAAACGTTGGAGAAGAATATTTTTACATAATAATAAGATAATTAAGTACTTTGTATGCAATTTGATTTATGCCAAAAATGCATGTCAGTTAGGGAAATTTATATAAAGTATAAGAAGCTAACTTGAGAAGGTCGAATTGTATTTTCAACCGCGGAATAAGCTTAAGAAAATGTAGGTGGACAAACAAGAAAATTCATCCTTGCCCATAATGTCCTTGGAATGTTAACTTTAACCAAAAATTGTTTTAAAGAAATGATGTGTTGTGGGATTCACCATTCCTGAAGCCACGTTCTTGTGGTTGGTTCTTTACTAGTAACCTTCCATTGGGAAAAGTGTAGCGTCAGCATGCCTATGTTGTTTTCATGTGTCTATGTGAGTCGATGATTTTTTTGATTGTCGTATGCGAGTTGAGTTCTGTGCTTGAAGCTCATGTTGTGTTGTGTACGTAGTGAGCAATGTAAGTCAAATTTTTTTATCTTGGTATTTTACTATTGTATTGGTGTGTGTAAAGTGTGGGCACTACAAGTTGTCAACATGATTCTTGGAAATTTGTTGAGATATTTAGTAGGAGAGAATACAGGAACATGGGACTAATTTTTTGTGTAGGAAAAGTTCTCATATAACAAATCTATCAATAGAAGCAATGGTAATTCATATTTCCTAATTGTGTATATAATAAGTCCATGAAGAATTTTAGAGTTGAGAGAATTAATGTGAGAAGAAGGGAGAAGCACAAAAGTTGAAGATTTTTCACATTGCATGAAGAATGTACATAAAAAATTGCTAAACTAGTTAAAAAAGAGAAACAAATAATATTAGTAAGCCAAATACATGTGAAGGAGACAATTAGGGTTTAATGTAGATATTTAATTCTTATGAACCTACGCAAATAAAATGTTCCTATGAGGAACATATGAAAAAGTCAAGTGGAAGAATATTGGACCATGCAAAGTCTTGAGAAGTTTTGTGGAGAATGCATATGAGTTGTATTTGTGAGAAGGGATAAACATATCACCTATCTTTAACATATGGAATATATACCTGTAGTTTGAGGGGGGAAATAGAGAAGAAGACTACACAAAAGTAGATTGGAGACACCAAGTAGTAGAGCATAGGCATGTATAAATTGAATTATTTATCGATGAATGCGTAGTGAAGATGATATGAATAAAGGAACATCAACAATATATGGTAAAATAAATAGGCATGTGAGTTAAATATGCTTCTCTTCTTACAAAAGAAAAGATTTATAGACTTGGTCATTTTATTTAAAACCTTTAGGAACCTACTTAAGTAGGAGATCAATTTTCTTGTTTATCCATGGTGTTTGATGTATGAGCATCCTAGTTCAAATGTTGTATATCATCACCCAAAAATATTTATAGTTAGTAAATAAATACTTGCACTATACCACACCAATTCTAAGCATGCTACGTATATAGCCATTTCCTTAGTATATAACCATTGCCTTAGTCATTCTTCAAAATTCATAAAATATTGTCCAAATCCGCATAATACTATGAATTCCATACAAACTTACCCAAGTTACACAACAATATGTATGTCCCACAATATTTCTCAAGTTGTGCAACACTATACTTGGCTGCATAACCCTTGTGTGAAAAACCTCAAGTCGCGGAACACTAAACTTATGCCAACTAGTAATGCTTAATCAATTCTACAATATACTACAGAAGTTTCCAAAGACTATCACAACCATAAAATACTGCATTCGTGTGAGACCCCTCCTGTTTTCTTAAATTATGAGATCTATGTTAGAGATGATCACGTATCAACATTGATATAGTTAACAGAGAATAAATGTCCTTCTTGATCCATATATTTCAGCTAGGGATCAATAGAAAGATCCAATTGAGATCGATTAAAAAAAGGGGAGCTTATGGAGTTGGTCAATGGACCTAAGATATGGATTGAGGAATATTTTATAGGGGAACCTTTTCTTGAAATGAGCTTCCTACTCATTTTTCTCAACTACATTCACAATTTGCTAGTTTTCTTACGATTTAAAGACACTTTCACATTTTTTTGAATGTCTTATAGTCCACATAAGTGTATGAAAGCAAGAAACACAAATTGGAGGGGTTTGAATCAATGGAATGTATTCTCCTCACTAAGTTTCATTAATTTAATGTTCCATTCCTTTAAGTTCTCATCCATAAGAAATTATCCATATGAATCTATCCTATTTAAGGAATCAAAGTTGAATGGAATATAATATCGTTTAACCTTATTTTATTGTGCATTAACGTGTAAAATAATTAAGACACTAAATGCCAAAGGTTTCCACCAATAAAATAAACTACAATATTAAAAAAAAAAAAAAAAAACTTTTACAAAATTGAAAAATTTCATAGGGGACCCATTACGCATGTCTTGTTTATTGTGTCCATATGGCTTCTTTCCTTTCATATAATTTCATAGGACAATTTGAAAACACAACCCCAGATTATACATTGGATACAAAATATCAATACTTCATTTATGCGATCATAACACAACATATACAAGCCCACATATATAGAATTTTACATCACTAGAATTTAGGAAACTTCCTCAGCTAAATATCCCACTATTTTCCTATATACACGAGTTGTTATAACTCACTCAGAAATACAACTACGTGATTTATTACTATAAATCACTCACAAATAAATATTCATCCATATTGTGAGAAATAAATAAATAATTTCCTAACATTCCCCCCTAGTGTGAACATGGGAAAAACCTATCTTTATACTTGCACCTACTTTCATGATTAGGTGATTTTTACTGCGGGATAATCACAAACCCATTGTATGGATTTCAAATGGTTAACCACGAACTGAAAAATGGTGGTTTTCAATTGGAGTACCACAAACCAAAAATGAAGGTTTTCAAGTGGTTTTCCTACAACCACATCGTGATGTGCCAAGTACTATTATTAGCCCTAATCACATTCATTGCAGGGAATAACATAGAAATATCTGTTGAATTTTTCTGCTCATATACAAACTCAAAACTAGAAATGGAACATTGGATCATGTTCCCCCTTCAATGTGAAATTTCCACTTATTTCGCAAACCAAACAACCATAAACACAACATACACGAATACTGAAATATGAAGCATACCACATGCAATTGAAAACACTCTGAACCACACACAATGGAAAAAAATGCCACCAAATCGTCTGTGCAGCCCCGTCGTTGGCGATTGACGAGAGGTCGTTGTTTGACGTGTAACCTCATGTGCCTCTCTCCTCCATTATCTTGCTGCTAGTTTAGATGGATGTGAACAATAACTCTTAACAATACAAACTAAAATTTACTCTGGACTTTTAATATTAAAATGAACGTATTTAAAGAATAAATAACCAAAGACTATATTTACAACATATACTAGTTAGAGAAATTCTAAATGGTAACTTACCAAGACACAATATTTAATGATATCTAAACAAAAAATATTGACTATATAATTACGCCGAAGGCATCCCCCCTATGGTAAAGGACCTCTGGACGTTTTTGTAATGATGTTAAATTTGATGGCCTCCCGGACGTTTTTTCCAAAGTGATTATTGTTACCCATTCCTCGGCTTATCTGTTAGTTTAATGTTTTTTCCTACGAATTGAATGCGGGTGTGGCTCGTGGTTATGTTAAGGAAGTCGGTTCTTCTATTAGAGAGATCGAGGGAATGAGATGGGTGGGGCTATCCAGTACCGAAAATCCTTTTCACAAAATCTAGCCACCCGGATTCGAATCTCCGCCTCAGAGAAAAATCCTTGATTACGTAGCAGTGTGGGATGAATTCCATGTTCTTTTCACCTCGCCTCTTTCAATGTGAAAACGAAGTGTGATTTGGAGGCCTGTAGAATGCAGGCGACATTGAATTAATTCCACAAGTTGGTAAAATTTTTTCCCATAGACTTGAGAAAATGCGTGTCAGAATGGTGTAAGCAGCGACAAATTTTGTAGGGAGCACTAAGTGTTTATGTATTGTGTGGCCCCTACCAACGACTCGTACACATGGGCATGGATATAACAGAGGCAAACATGGGGAGTCGGGAAATATAAATATGACCACCCCCCTCCTCACTCATGAGGATTCGATTCTCTGACCTTGAGGCTATTACCAGAACGTAAGTAACACTGGGTTGCTTAGTCATATACGTCTCGGTATCCGTGTGGGGCATATTTATTTAGTGGGATGATCACATTTAACATTGGCGAATTAGGGCATATTTGTGAGATGTGAACGCCGAACGGTATATGTTATTTATTTTAGAGGTATAATTATTACTTTTGTAGTTGATGTTGATTAGGGGTGTGATTGATTTTGTAAGTGTAGAAATATAGATGGGCCACTTAATTTGAAGGTTGTTTCTACATTTCAAACTTGTTCAAAATTCGTACATGAGTACATTTGATACCATTTTCGATAGTTAATTTATTTTATAGTTGATGTTGTAAGTATTTAATTTGTGTTTATTAGTTGTGCATCAATTGTATGATGGTGTATGTGTACAATGCAATGTGAACGCTGCATGGTATACATTATTATATTTAGAAAGACAGTTATTACTTTTGTGGTTGATGTTGATAAGGGGTGTGATTTACAATACCGATTTTCTATTAAAGCCAAAACAAATGTTGCAATAAGGGCTCAATGACATGTAGTAAGGGCTCGTGTGTGATGGATTTATGGAATATGCTGACCTCTAAGCTTTTCTAAGTTTACATGTTGCCTTTGGTTATAGCATATCTCACAAATATTTTGTTTGTTTCACATAACATCCCATTGATATCTCTGGTTTAGCTTATGGGAAAATAAGGGCATGGAACAATTTGGTTTACAAGAGGTATTTGTATGAACACTCAGATGGTAAACATAGAGATGTTACAGGGAGCACAAGCTTGTTAACATATGTAGATGGTTGTTGTTACTTGTTTGACACTTCCTGATAATTTCCACCCTCAGCAGGGGCACTGGACAATAAGTATGCCTTCTTCCTGAGACCCATGTTGGAGTTTATGGCTCAGACACGGTCCCCATTCATGGAAGATGTTTACCCGTATTATGCCTACACAGATTCCCCTCACAAAGTATCTCAGGAATATGCCTTATTCAGAACCAATGGTGTTATTGACCCCAACACAGGTCTTGTCTATACTAATATGTTTGATGCATAGATAGACACCCTTTTCTTTGCTCTAGAAGCGCTAAAATTTAGGTCACTTGTTTTAATGATAGCTGAAACAAGGTGGCCCTCTAATGGAGGCCCCAAAGAGTTGGCAGCAACCCCAGACAATGCAACAACTTACAATTCAAATCTTGTTAGGCACATGATTAACAACACAGGGACACCCTCAAGGCTAGGACATGAGATAGATACATACATTTTTTCCATTTTCAATAAGAATAGAAAGCTTGGTATGTAATCATAACGGAGCTGGGGGCTCTTTTATCCTAATGAAACCAAGGTTTACAATGTAGAAATCACTACTAGCTTTCCCTACCTTGCTATTGGTGGTACCTTAACATCATTTGATGGTGCTACTTGGTGCATCTCTTCATCATCTGCCAACTAAACTGACATCCAGAAGGCTCTCTATTGGGCTTGTGGGTCTGGTAATGTGGATTGTTCTCCAATTCAACCAGGCCAATCTTGTTCTCTACCAGATAGCCTTTCTTCTCATGCTTTATATGCTTTCAACAACTATGACTAGAAGAATGGGCATTCATCTATGGCTTGCAATTTTGGTGGAACAAGAAATATAACCACCAACAATCCAAGTAAGTTTTAATGGGTTTTACTGACTTTTGGTTTGTTTTTTATGCGACAGTTCAATATTAGTGGTCTTCTAGGTGGAATTAAGCCACTGTAATCTCAAACTAATAACTAACAAAGTTGTATATGTTTGAATTTTGTATGTCTCAAAGGATATGAATCTTATATGAAAGTAGTGACCTTTACTAGTTAGGAAAATTTAAGAATAGAGTAAACATGTTTCTCAGGGATTAAACGTTTCATTTCTTAATTGTTTTCCTTACAGGTTAAGAATCAGGAAGGTGTAGTCAATTTTGATGAGATTTTGAAGGAGTCGGATGCATTCATGGTTGCTTGTGGAGATCTTGGTATGGAGAGTCTAGATGAAACAATATTCTTGGCACAAAAAATTATGATTTACAAATACAATCTCCTTGGAAAGCTTGTTGTTACTGCTACCCAAATGTTGGAATCTATGATTAAGTTTCCTCGTCCAACATGTGCTGAAGTTACAGATGTGGCTAATACAGTTCTTGATGGTACTGATGGTGTCATGCTTAGTGGTGAGAGTGCAGCAGGGGAATATCCTGAGTTGGCAGTGAAGATCATGTCTCACATATGTATAGAAGCCAGATCCTCATTGGAATATGGTTCTATATTCCGAGAACTAATAAGATCCACTCCTCTGCCTATGAGCCCTTTGGAGAGTCTTGCATCATCTACGGTGGGGATAATAAACAAAGCTAGGGCAACTCTAATTGTGGTCCTAACTCATTGTGGTACCACTGCTTAGAAACTAGTCGTTAAATACAAACCACATGTACCTATTCTTTTTGTTGTGGTTCTTATCTTGACAAAAAATTCATTTGACTGAACGTGCAGTGATGAAAATCATGCCAAACACAGTCTCATATGCGGAGGATTGTTCCACTTCTGGCAGAAGGGTCAGCAAAGGCGACTGATTCTGAATCGATTGAAGTGATTCTGGATACTGCTCTTCAGACTACAAATAAAAAAGGCTTGTGTAAGAAGGGAGATGCAATTGTGGCCTTACACCTTAGAGGATCTGCCTCTATCATCAAAATCTGCAAGGTCAAGTCAGGAAACTTCCATTCTATGGAGTTGTTTCAGTTCTTCCCGACTTCTGTTTGGGTAGGATGAATTTCAACCATAAGGATCGTATTTCAATTTAAGATGTTAAGCTGATAAAATTCTGTTGTTTGTCTTGTTTTTGTGGAGTTTCATAAAAATACTGATCACTACATTTTTTTATTATTATATTTCTATCACCCAAAATTTTGAAGCTTATACTAATGTAGTCAAAAGAACTAAATATTTGTCGGGATGTTTTGGAATCATAAAAGTTTATAACTGTTTGGCTATTTCTTTATAATTCTAGGAGATCAACATTTGCTTAAGCTTATTTTTCTAAGATATTTCTTGTTGCTAGAACTCATAATTAGATGGTCAATAAATGTGGTAACGTACAGTCAAATCATATTTGTTTTGCGGTCTAAATTTTTAATGATCTTACCAGGTAGGCCACAAGTGCATTTGTAAAATGAAGTGTCCTTCCATTAAGCATTAGAGGTTGTTATTTGTTCCTCTAAAAATGGACTTTTATTTGTTCTACTATTAATGGGTTGTTATGTGTTGCATTGTGGATGTAAACTGTTCCCTGATAACGATTCTCAACTTTGATAAGTGGCTGAAAAAGAAAATTCGACGTTACCTGAGATATTCATACTTGCACAAAGTTGAAGCCTTTCAGCTCACTTTCTAATGGTAGTTTGATGTTAGTTTTAGGTTTGGGATCTTCACAAATCAACCAAATATTTGTTTACCTATAATCCATGGAAAGAGAAATATCTCATAACAGACATTATTTTCCAAGAACAGGCAGGAAGTGGAAATATTTTAAAGATATTGCAAGTTTAGAAGTCCCTTGTCTTTTTATCGTCTCATTTGGTAGGATGTAGTGATGGCGTATTGATTACCAGTTTATAGCCATGAATCATGCAGGTAGTACATACTTTTAATGACATTGGTAGGACGAGATTGATTAACTAATTATTACTTGATTATTACTTGATTAACTAAGTCGACGATTGCTCTGTGCAAAGTAATTATTAAGCATATTTAACTTTGGGGCATTTTGCATTATACAAAGAGAAGCATTACTTCCTCAATGTTACCATTATCAGACCCCTGCATATAAAATTTACTGTGTTCTTTTCAAAATTTTATTGCTCTTTAAAATCTATGTTACACATAATTGTTTTATCTGCCCCTGTTTCTATGTTCACTTGTGGATTGGCTACTTGAATTCCTATTTTGCTATGATATTTTATTATTAAATTTAGTCTTTTATAATAATTTATTTATTGTGTTGGCATCATTTTGGTGGATCTATATGCATCCAACTTCTATTTATAAGGTTGATTGTGGATTGGAATTTTCCTTGGCCTATTTTTGATGACCATGATTGTCGATTCAACTTTTGCATGTCAGGGAGGAAGATTATCAATAGAAATGAAAAACTCAATAAATATAGCCTTTCGTAAATGCCTTTGGATGATTTGAACGGTACAAAGCTATAATTATGCAAGGTTTCGTAAGCCTGTTATTTCTATATTTTTTATGGGTTCTTATTATATGTATTAGTACTCGGTCTTCAATGTCATTACAAAATGTTGAAATGTCTTTCTAGTGACATATATGTATGTAAAACAGGGAAGCATGCAAAGGCATGTGAAATGTTTGACAAAATTCTTGAAGGAAATATGGTCAGAATCCAAAGTGGTATCAAATGTATCAATTGTATTCATGTTTACTTTTAAAGTTTTTTTAAAATATATTATTACAATTCAACCATCAACATCTATGGTACATTAATGAATTCTACATAGGTTTATTCACAAATATTCATATCTCAATATGTTGAATGAATCACTTGGATATCATGCCACCCGTGTTTATTTTATGTTTAGATGAATGAGGGAATCTTATGGTAATTGTAAAATTAGGAAGATGGATATGGAATTTTTTTGACTAGTGGTTGAAACTGTTAGCCCATTACTTTCTATGCAAGCATTATGACACAAGCTTTTAACATTTGGAATAAATATAAGGAAGTCTTCATGTATTCATGTTTAATGCCAAATAAAATAGTTTGCAAAACACTACCAGTCATGATATAATATTTGCAAATGTATATGTACGAATTTGTAAGAAATTTGAAATGTAGAGATAGAACCTTAAAATTTAATGCTCCATCTATATTCCTACACTTAAAAAATCAATCACACCCCTTATCAACATCAACTACGAAAGTAATAACTATCCCTCTAAATCATTACATTACAATAAAAACATAAGTATTAACATAATTTAACAGCTTAACCCCCTCCCTATATATCTCATGTGGAGACTAAAATCGTGGGAGCCTAAAGTTCTATATTTAGGACCTCCCTCTTTATATAGGGAGAATGGATTTATGATCGGATCGATGCGCACATCCATATATCTATAGGGGGTGCCCCCCTCTCTATATGATATGCCCAATGGCCCATGCCTACATTATTAGTTAGATAGATCGGATAGGAAGGGAGTCTATCTATCTACAATCTTATAAATTATTCAAATAATAAAATATTTAACATCTTTTAGAGTCTCTCTCTACACACACACAAACACACATCAATTTTAGACATATAGGATGTAAATGTCTAGGCACTTACGAGAACTATTTTACATAAAATTATATACGACTCAAAAGTAAGCAGTTGAGTGTACACTCCTCAGAATTAAAGTTACAAAAAAAGGACTAAACCCAGATCTTCAAGTCCTATATGAAACTCCTTAAATTCCATAATGAGGATTTTTTAAGTTGTAGAAACAATTCCAATATGTACTAAACGGTGTATTAAATTTAAAGTAGTACAACAAGTCTTTAAAAGCAATTGAATGAGAAGTGAAGAATAAACATGTATACATTAATCTCACAACTAATCAATCATTATGTTAGTTGGAGGACTACTTTCTTTGTATATGACCACCCCAAGTTGGATATGGCTCTTCAGTGTATCTTTGAAGTGTTTGTACGACTCTTAAATCTCCATTCATGCATAAAATTAATGCTAAATTATTTGGTTAATCTACGATAACATATAAAGCCCAATATACCATGATCTTTATTATCAATCAAGTGACACTACAACAAAAATAACACTACTAACATAATAGTTAATTGGTTGATGAAATCTAAAATCCTTATTACTATTATATAACTTTAAATATGTAAAACTAATAATGTTAAAAAAATAAATGAAAAGAGATAAGTTCATATTCCTCACCAAAGTTTACACAACTACTTAGTTCATCTTAATAATATAACTAAACATGCTTGAACACAAAACTTTTTAATTTATTTGCTTTTCCTAAAAATAACTACATCCAATCTAATTAAAAGTATCCGTGCCCGTGCATAGAAAAGCTATTTGCTTTTTACGTTTTCTAATAATAGGATAGGAAAAGCATATCTATTTCAGTGCCAGATCTGTATGAAAAGGATTCATGGCGAGACCCAAAAACCATTCTTAATTATTTAGAAGCGATCGCAGCGCTGGGAATCATTCCCGCCGCCACTCTCGTGACAAAAACCCACATCATTTTTCTAAAATTTTCACAGGTATTTAACATTTCACAGGTCTCGCGCCATGGGTTTCGAATCCCGATCCTACACACATGGAGGCTTCGATTCCCAGGCATATTCCACCTGCGGCAAAATTCTTTTGGCAGCCATCGTGCTTCTGTTTACGGTGGCTCTCTTCATTCTGGGTTTTCATATTTATGTCCGATATGTTTGGCTTCCCCGGCGGCTGCGCTGGGCGTCTCGACGGCGGGACCCGGCGATGCTTCACACAGTCGGTCTCGAAAAATGGGTGATCGAAACCCTCCCTGTATTTGTGTTCCGCGCAGAGAATGACAAGGACGCGGAAGGGCTCGAATGCGCGATTTGTCTGTGCGAATTTGAGGAGAAGGAGGTGGCGAGATTGTTGCCCAAATGCAAACATAGTTTCCACATCGACTGCATCGACATCTGGTTCGGCTCGCATTCCACCTGCCCGCTCTGTCGGACCAGTGCCCGACCCGAAGTCGATGGCGGGTCTGTTGCGGTGCTACTGGTCGGGGAGGAGTCGGGTGAAGAGCAGGTTTCAATTGCTGTCGATCTGTGTCATTCGAGCTCGAATTTGGGCGAAGGGGTTTGTCTGGAAAGAAGTGTTGTCGACATACCTGCGAGAAGACCCGATGGCTTTTCTTCTCCGAGGGATCAGCAGCAGCAGCAGCAGCAGCAGGGCAGGTCGGCTCCGCAGAGTCTGGACCGGGAGTGTTCACATTGAACAGGGCAGTCCGGCCAAGGTCTAAAAACGTGTAATCAAGCATTGTTTCTTCCTTTCAGAGACCCTCAACATATTTGAACTGCCGGGTCAGGGTTTAACTACTGTCATTTGTCATATTCAGAAAATTCTGCATCCATTTTGGGTTAGGTATGCTGAATTTTTGTATTTCCAGAAGAATTGTATTTCCCAAAAATTGGGAATATAATAATGATATTTATAATTGGTTTTATAGTTTTTATGTAACTTATATTGAATTATTTCCAACTGAAGGTGTTTCAAATATGAGGAGTATATACTTTATTCTTGTAAAGTTCAGATTTGTAACATCTTTTTCAAGAGTACGAATTCTATACATCTTTTCTCTCAGTTAATGTTGACTTATTGTTAATGTTTGAACTGTTCAGTATATTATAATTCTTGTTTATTCTTCAGACTCTAGTCAATTAGTTGCAATTTTTTAAGCCAATCTTTTTTTTATGATACATATAACCTAAAGTTGTGGTCTATAACTTAAAATCTAAAATTATAATCTTTTCATTCTTGATATGAAATATTGCAATTTTATAATGATTAAACTACATTTGTCATTTAATAAATCAATATTCTTATTAACTGATTTGATGATATTATATAAGAAAATATTGCAACTCTACACCATTCAGTCTTTTAGAGATAGGATATGTTTACTTTTGAAGTATAATTAAATGTCCTATGTATGAGAATATGAGAGTATGAAGTCAAACTAAAATTTGTATTGTTTGAGCAAGTACCAATGATAAGAATGTCACCATTGCAAGCACGAACTCTATGGTTGTAGCTTCTTTTCATCTAATTGTGCTCTGAACTTCTTTAATTGCATTCTTTGCCATCATTGTCCATAATGAGATTACAATTATTAATAAATTTTGTAATTCCTCTACAAAAAATTTGACATATCATTTAGGTTGCTATAACATACTAATTTATTTTGCATTTGAGGGTAGGTTTTGCATCACCGTCTAATACCAATAGGCTTCTTAAAACTAGTGAGAATCCTTTGGAGTGTATATGTGATGCTTGTGCATTAAGTAGAAGTGGATAGAATGGAGGTTAGTACTTTTCTTCTTTCACTTAATGGAAAAATAAGTATGCTCACTTTATTAATAATTATAATTATTTGAAAACTAAGAAGGCTGTCATAAATTTAACTTATATCAAATCTTTAAGATCAGACTTTGAAATTGATGGTTTGTAGGTTGTTTTTGGTGATTTTAATTGTATAGGATACATAAAATTTACATAACCTAATCAATTATAGGTTGAAAATTGAAAAAGTCATATAATTTTTAAAATATTCCTTTATATTTATATATATGTAATTTGTAAACATATAAAATTTAAAAAATTAAATTTACAATCACATGAAAAAACTAAACCATCAACAAATTTTGTTTTGATAGGAATCGATAATTTGAAATTATAAACTTGTAATCATATCTAAATTTTATTCCCACTTTTCCACAACTTTTATTTTGTTCCCAATATTGAAATAAGATAAACATTTTAATGATATAATAAAATGTAGATGGGAGGTGTGACAAACAATTTTTATGTCACAATAATTTTCTAATATTATCCTTCAAAAATGCAAAATGGTGTTATGATGGTCATATTGTAAATATGCAAAGTCTATTAGATGGTTATTTCAAATATTTGTAAATATTTTATAGTTATAACCTTAAAAAATATCTAAAAATTGTTAAATTCAATTTAATATTAATTTTCGAATATTACCCTTCAAAAATACAGAACAATATTATTTAAACAAACAAAATATATAAGAAATTAATTTGTGTTTATTGAAATATTTTTAATATATATATTTACCTATATTAATATAGTTTACATATAAATTTATATAAAAATGACAGTCATACTTTATAATATACAAATCATATGAAACAATATATTTCCAATATTTACAAATACTTTATAATTAAAATCATATTACAATTTGCATTACAATAAAAAGTTGTTCTCCAATTTTCTCATTGCATTTTTAATAAATATACTACACACACACTTCACATCAAATCAAATATTTGCCACATAGTTCATTATTTTCTTAAATACAAAACCTATTATCTATCTCTTTTAAAAGGAAAAAAGAGTTTAAATTGTTCTTATACGTTTCCATATATTTGCCATGAAAATTCACGGGCTAACCGAAACTTTCCCTCAGTCATGAAAGCTGTTATATCTAACTAGATAGACAACTTCATAAGAATAATATTATTATAATCTTGTTTTCAACAAAGATTTTCGATATGATATAACATGCATGTATTATCTCATATTTATTTTGTTTATTAATCAAAGATTAATTCAAGTGTGCGTTTGTATTAAACATTAAATATGGATATTATTTTGTAGCAATATATTTAACTTTTGTTTAATTTTTCACTTCAAGCACCATCCACTATATAATTAAATATCACTTTGAAATTGAATGCAATTACGCTGAAGGTGTTGGGAAACACCTTTCCGGTTGTTTCGGTGGCTATGTTAAATTTGATAGTTTGACAACCGTCTGGTCGTTGTTTTGGTGACTATATTAAATTTGGTAGAAAAGTTTTGTTACACGTGAAGGTCTAGCTCACGAAGATCACAAAGTCAAGGGATATAGACCACATATCATAAAAGCCGAGGATACAGGTTGTGGATCGAACCAAATTATTACAGTTGAATCATAACATAGGAAGAGTTGAGATGGAGGAGCTGAAATGGGGGATCTTGTGCACTGTTGTGGCGGTGGGAGTCAGTCTGTAATGGATCATGTATGTGGTTGGAGCGACGAAACAGAGGGGGAAACACGTCGTTGAGCTAGGCGACGGATGGATACTTTTAGGGGTTAAATTTGACGGCTGCCTATCCCTATCAAACATTTTTTCGACGACGGTAATGTTTTAATACCACCCTTAAAAAATACAAAATAATGGTATTTATAGTATTTATTCTATATTTGTTTAATTATTTTAAAGATATATTTGAATATTTTTTATAATTTATGTATAAATATATATAAAAAATTACGGTCAAATTTTAAATATACAAATTACATGTGATGGTTATCACAAATATTTACAAGTATTTTACGTCTAAAATTGCAAAAAAGTCTAAACGACCATCAAATTTAACCGCTGGATACTTTCTAGACTCCAAGGAAGGTACTTCCTCTTAAGCTGACAGTACATAATTTCCATATGCCAAGGATTTTGATATCTACACGGAAGATTGGCAACAACGCCGACAGTATTGGTACCAGCGTCAGCTAGATTCTAAGATAGAGCAGTCTGAATCAGCCAGAATGCTAAATTGGAACAACAAGGCCACCAGGGTCATTAATGACCAAATCCTCTCTCAGAATGAGAAGCTTAAGCGGATGCAAGATACTCTCAAAGCTATTGAGATTCATCAGCGGGGGGATATTTACTTTGTTGTTCTGCTACTAAATAAAAAAGTAGATAGCTTATCTTCAAATGTACAGCAGCTGTCTACTACTCTACAACAAGTTCCTGATCAGGTCAACAACAGTCTTCAATTGCATATTCAACAATATATACATGTTGTCTCTGAAGGTACTGAGAAGAAAGTCATTAACAGCATTCAACATGTTAATGACAAGGTAAATACTCTTTGTTTTTCAGTCTCTGAGCTTAAGCATAATTTTCCCGCTCTTACTAGTGTTGTAAATAAATTAGAAAGCTAACAGTTTGACAAAAGCAGTATTTCTTCGAGCTCCCAAGGTACTAACCCTGATTGGTCTAAAGCTATTACATGGGCTCAAGTTGCTGCTATGAAGTCTCCCCTCAGCAAGGAGAAAAATATTGGCATGGCGTGACTCACAGCAGAAGAAGCTAAAAACGTCATGGATGAAGGTATGCATGACAGTTTTGCACCTCCTCTTCATTCTACAATGCGTACCCAGAACTTTCAACCCAATTATTATAAGATTGAGTGTAAATCTCCTGAAGAAATCAAGGAGATGTTACATGGTATGATTGGCTGGGCCAATACTCAAGTCCTACAATTTAATAAACATGATAAAGATGTAGTCAGTGTTATTACTAATGGATTTGTAGGCATTCTCAAAGAATGGTGGGACGCCATTCCTGAACAACAGAAAGACACCATTATAAATGGTGAAGGTCGAGGAAATGATCGTATTGGTGGCAGAACTGCCAGTCTAACTGTTGCAATAATTTTTGAATTCATTGGCACTATCAGTGATAAAAAAAGGCTCAATATCATTGAATTCCTGAGAGCACAACTCTACGACATGACTAAAGTTAATGAGTACCAGTGTTACATGCAGAAGTTGTTCTATAACACAGGCATGCCCTTTGACTCTACTATGAAGCTCAAGTATGTGGAATCATATCCACAATATTTTGCTAATGAATACAAAAAGGCCATGCATGGGATTTCAGAAGCAGATATTACTTTTGGTCGTATTAATCAAATCATTAATGAAACTAACAAGCGCCTTTGTCTTGAGAAGCAACATAAGAAAGAAGCTTTAAAAGCTAAAAAAGCTTTAGGAGTAAAGTTATGTAAGCTTCGAGTCCAAAATCAATTTGGATGCTCTGCTCCAAAATACTCCAAGCATAATAAGCTCAAGAAGAAATTCAAAGGTAAGAAGCAATGTACTGATTGTATGGCCAGACCATTTGCTAAGCCCAAAAGAAAGTTTTTTAAAAGAAAAGTATTTCCCTAAGTCCAAATCTATAGAATGTTTTATTTGTAAGGGAAATCACTATAGTAAGAACTGTCCACAGAAAGGACAGAAGGCCAAAGCAAAGGCCAAAGTTAATTTTGTTCAAGAACATCATCTTGATGAAGATGATTATGTTTTAATATATGATGAGGAAAGCTACATATCATATATTGAGTATTTTGAACTAACAGTTGTAGCAAACCAGATCACAGAGTCATCCTCTTATGATAGTTTTTTAGATTTTGATGATGGTTATGATTCTTTGCCTACTTTCCATTGCAACATGATACAAAGCTCATATGAACATCCGTTCATACCTCCAAGCTCCATTGTGCTGAAACAAAAGCTAGAACAACTCAAGCAAGATCTCGCTGCATGTCCTCCTCATATGGTTCATCACCATTATTCTCTTCAGTCTCAGCTTTATGATCTTCAGAATAAATTGAAGATTATAAGATTCAACAGGAAAATGGCTGAAGACCTGTCACCTTACTCAGCATACAAGTTGCTCCCTTCCTCCACATGATCCCTATCATTTTTCTCTTTCCCCCGATAGAGGACGAGGAAGCGGACGTGGACGTGATTATCCTTCTTCTAGTAGAGGTCGTGGATTTGCATCCCGACATTTTCCATTCTTATTTCCAGAAGAAGAAGGAGAAGCTGAAGTCCGCAGGACATTCAAAGCTCCAGCTCCAGCACCAATAAACTCTTGTCTCCACTCCAGTTCCTGCCCCAGGAACACCAGACACCAGAAGAATTTGGAAACAACACCGTCTATCTCTCCTAGAGCGAGCAATCCAAAAAGCTACAGAAGAATTTCAAGCATTGCTCTTAGAAGAAGAGTAAGCTTCCAATCCAGATTCCACTGAAGAAGCAGTTGATAGGCTTATTATGGAAAAATCCTATGAGCAATATGATGCAGAACATGAAGCAGAGGTGAGTACAGTTAAAACCTCTTGCAATCCTTTCTGTAGAATTCAAATCTGTATTCCAAACATAAAGCCATATTCTCTAGATGCCATGATTGATACCGGTGCTGAAATTAGTTTGCTAAAAGCTAATGCCATTCCTAGAGATTGTTGGGTCACATAACCATTACAGATAAGTTTTGATTCTAAGAAAGTGTTTTCCCATTGTTCTGCCTATATTCCTGTCAAGTTAGGGCAAATGTAGACTACTTTTAAAGTCCATCAATTTGACCTTCTGCATTATGATATGTTGCTTGGTTCAGACAATCTGAATAATTGTATGCCCTATACCATTAGTAAAAATGAGATCCATTTTCCCCAAGGATCCATCCCTAGACTACAGACTTACCAGTCCATTGTGCCCTCTGCACCTAAGCCTCGAAAAGCTTCTAATCTTGACTGGTTGCATAAGTCTATTTCTCTAAATACCTCTTCAATTGATGCCATCATCAATAAAATTAAGACTGATTGTACTTCTGATAATCCCCATGCATTCATCCATCGGAAAAAGCACTTCTGTCAGTTAGACTTCCAAACTACCACTTCCCCAAAGTTTAAGGCTCATCATATAGGAATGCCTCCCTCTGAGAAAGTTGAATGTAAAAAAGAAATAGATAATCTACTCAAAGGAGGATTCATTCAGCCTTCTAAGTCTCCATGGACATGTCCTGCATTTTATGTAAACAAGAGAAGTGAGATAGTTAGAGGAAAGAAGAGGTTAGTGGTTAACTATAAGCCACTAAACAAATACATACTGCCTGTACAACATCCTATTCCGAGAAAAGATGATTTGTTGGCTAGAATCAGCGGCAGTAGAATTTATAGCAAGTTTGACCTTAAATCTGGCTTTTGGCAAATCTTCTTGCATAAAGAAGATACATACAAAACTGCTTTCAGTATTCCAGGCGGCCAATATGAATGGAAGGTTTTACCTTTCGGCCTCAAAACTGCACCCTCCATTTTTCAAAAGAAAATGGATGAAATCTTTGGTCACCTTGGAAAGTTTTTAATTGTTTATATTGATGATATACTGATCTTTTCTCAAAATACGAAAGATCATCTGGAGCACCTTGAACAATTCTATCAAGTTGTGTATGCCAATGGACTCTGTCTCAGTCCAACAAAAATGGAAACATTTAAAGATTCAGTTCAGTTTCTTGGCATTACTCTTAAAGACGGAGCCATCCTGATGCAGGATCATATAGTTTCAAAGATCAGTCTGTTTCCTGATGAGATTACTGATAAGACACAACTCCAGAGATTTTTGGGTTGTGTAAATTATATTGCAGGCTTTTATAAGAATGTTGCTATAGACAGACTACTGCTCAATAAGAGGCTTCGTTCTAATGCTCCAACTTGGAACTCTGAAATGACTAAAGTTGTTCAAAGAATTAAACAGAGTTGCCAAATGCTTCCTTCTCTGTCTCTTCCAGGTAATGGTTTAAAGATTATTGAGACAGATGCTTCTGAAGAATATTGGGGAGCAATCCTCAAAGAAATAATGGAGAATGGTACTGAGAAAATCTGCAGGTATGCTTCTGGATCCTTTAAAGGCCCAGAACTTAAATACCATTCTAGTCATAAAGAAATACTTGCTGCTAAGAAAGCTATTCAGGCTTTCTTGTTCTTTTTGCAACATGAGAAGTTTCTACTCAGAACATATTTGCAGCATTTTAAAGGAAGATTGTATAAAGGCGACCCAACCAACAAGACTACTTATGGTCGTCTTCAGAGATGGGCTCAGTGGTTTGATGGCTATGAGTTTGATGTTGAACACATCTCTGGTAAGAAGAACTCTCTCGCTGACTTCGCCAGCAGAGAATTAATTCAATTTAAGCATGTGAATGTCACTCAGGTATTCCATGAATTTGTGGAACCAATATGGAATGTTTCCACTTGTACAAATTATCTGAAATCTCTGGAAAGATGTGATAATCAGATGTCTTGTGAAGCTCAACACATACTCCTTTCTAGAGGTATTATTTCTGTATCTCCTTATCAGACATCTGAAGTTGCTTATAGATTTGTGGATCCCGAGATCCCTACAACAGAATTCCATTCTCAGCATGAACCTATGGTATTCTGCACACTTCAATGGCAATGGAGACATTTTAGATATGTGGAGCCACCAGCTGATGACATTCCAGTTGAAGGACGACGTCTCAGAAAATTGGTCCCAAGACCACATACATTATGGAGGTTCGAGTTTTCCAGACTATGGCCTGAAGGTCATCCATTAGAAAATGATGCATGGAATCGCCCCAGCGTCCCTGGTGATAGGCAGTACATCGCTAACCATTTTAAATATTTTTTGTCTAAATACCTGCCTACTAAGATTTCTGACAGTCCACTAATCAATGTTAGTAGTGATATTGTTAGAAACATTATAATAAATTGTAAAATCCCCTAGTATGTTAAAATGTGTTATTATGTTTCTTTGAACTAATTCCATTGAAGATATCAGGGACATCATATCCAATCCAAATGGACAACTGTGGCGCAAGATAGTTCATTCATCATACTAATGAATGTACCTCCTCTTCATTTTATGGCACTTTAGGACATTTTCTTCGGTTAGATAGTCCTGACCAATACCGGTGTTCCCCACAAGAAGATATCTCCAAAGGATTTTGGATACATGATTCTCAACATAGATCTAGATCCTTATCTAGATTGTGGTACGAAAGAAATACACGTGAATGGATCCACTTTGCCGAGATCCTTACGAATAAGAATTTAGGAGGAATCTTCCAGCTCCTCTGATGATGACTTGCCGGACCCAACGTCCAATATAGTCCATGAAATGAGACTATGATGACAGGATTGTTGTCATCTTTGTAAAAAATTTCTAAGAAGTGAAATGACTTCACTTTTTGTAAAGTTGTGGACCTCCCCACTTGTTAAAGGTGTTATGGTGGGCGGCATGTGCTCATCCGTTTGTCTTAGTGGGAATCTTTTGGTGACTTGGGTTACCGGTTCCCGGTCTTTAGGTTATCCCGTAATCCGGTGAAAAGCCTCTCTCTTTTCCTATATAAGGAGACGTAGAGACTCATTCACTACATCGGATTTTGGAGATAGGAGTGTCTGTATTTAGAGTTTTAGTCTTAGAAATTTTCTTTAGTGTGTGTAATAGTTTGCTTAATCAATAGCAATCTTATGAAATATTAGTCATAAACAAGAATATTGTAATGGAGTTTTGCTCTTACATAAATACAAGTGTTTAAGTTTTTCAGTTTTTAGATCCTTGCGAGTAATTTGGTATCAGAGTTGGTTGTTATTCTTGTTTTTCTAGTCTAGACTCATCTCATCTTTCAAGTTTCTAGTGTTTCGTTTATTTGTCTCTCTGAATCCCGTAAGACGCGCAAAAGTGAAGGCGGACCTTTTTGTTGCCCGGGTGAGGTGTGTTGTGGTCATATACCTTCTTGTAAGTTGCGGTGAAGGACAAAGATACTCTAGACGACATGGATACTGAAGAATGGGTTGCGTCGACCTCTGGACGATAACATGATGACTATGATGATGCTTTCGTGAATCTGTCAGATCTGATTCCCGTAAATGATGAAACACACATCACATAAGAGGAGAATCCATTACTAGGTTGGAAACTCCCTAAACTTCCTTACAATGAAGTTTATAAGAAATCAAAATCATTTCATTTGATTGCTAGTACAACTATTAGATCTAGGGAGTCGTGTATTCAAGTGAAGACTTCTGCTAAATCTGAGTATGATATTCCTCTGATTTCTCCTAGAGATTTAGCATATTTAAAAAAGCAGTCTGTGTATAAATTCGTGCATATTGGTTGCGTACAAATCAAGATAACCCCTTTGTTTCGACAAGGCCTAAATGATTCAGTTTTGTGTTGTTTATTAGATACCCACCATGAGAGCTTTAAATATTATCTGTTAGCTACTCTACAGACAAGTCATAGTAATGGACCCATACACTTTAATGTGTTTCCAAACTATCCTGTGTCCATTTAGACTGATAATTTGCTTGATCAGGTCCTTAAGCTCCATCTGCAATCCGCGGGTTTAAATATGAAGCCAGGGTCTTCCCCTCTTGTTATTTTCTATAGAATTATTTTCCGATTAACTAATACTGCACATCCTTCCATCAAGCATGGTCCCTCTAAGGGAAGCAATGTTGTTATGCATGCCAGTTTGATTGCTTAGAAAATTGAGCCTGAAGTTGTTAGTCAGAATAAGATTAGAGTGCCTCGTGAATGGACAATTTCTATTAAGTGTGTTTCTACAGCCACTTCGTCTGTCTAGTCTGCCTCTCAAGTCATTGAAGATAAAGGCAAGGCTACCATTTCTTTTAGAAAATCTAGCTCTGTAAAGCCTAGATTGTCTACCTCTTCGTCTACCTAGTCATTTTTGTCTGATAAAGAGAAGAGTCCTAAAAGAGACATTCCTCCTAGTAGCCATCCCTCATTAGTCCATGATCCCAACACTGATTGTCTATGGTGTGAACACTGCCAGGTCCCTATATCAGCAGAAATACATTCCCAATAATGGCCTGCACATAAGCATGAATAGTTGTTCCCCATCTTCCTATCATCAGACTCTTCTACAAGCCAAAACTATGCTCAGAAGAGCAAAAGTCTCTATGGATTCCAAAGAGGCTACCTCCTCTCAATCTGACACTACAGACTTCCCCTTCTCCAAATATTTTGAAGTCTATACAGAAGATTGGCAACAACACTGACAATATTGGTACCAGCGACAACTAGATTCTAAGATAGAGTAGTCTGAGTCTGCTAGAATGCTAAACTGGAACAACAAAGCTACAAAGGTCATTCATGATCAAGTTGTCTCTTAGAATGAGAATATTAAGCGGATGCAAGATACACTCAAAGCCATTGAGCTTCATCAGTAGGGAGACATTCATTTTGTTGTATTATTGTTAACTAAAAAAGTGGATAGCTTATATTCTAATGTACAACAACTATCTACTAATTTGCAGTAAGTTCCTCATCAGGTCAATAACAACTTAAAGTCTCATATTCAACAGTCTATTCATGTTGTTGCTGAAGGAACTGAGAAGAAGGTTATTGACGGTATTCAGACTGTCAATGAAAAAGTAAGTAATTTATGTTTTTCTGTCTCTGAGCTTGAGCAGAATTTTCCTACTCTTACTAGTGCTGTAAATAAATTAGAAAGCTCATAGTTAGATAAAATCAATATATCTTCAAGCTCTCAAAGTACTAACCCTGACTGGTCCAAAGCTATTACATGGGCTCAAGTTGCTGCTATGAAGTCTCCACTCAGCAAGGAGACTAAAAAAGATAAAAATATTGGCATGGGATGGCTCACAGCACAAGAAGCAGAAAGTGTCATGGACGAAGGTATGCATGATAGTTCTGTACATCCTTTGCAAACTACAATGCGCACTCAAAATTTCCAGCCTAATTTTTATAAGATTGAATGTAAATATCCTAATGAAATTAGAGAAATGATTCATGGTATGATTGGCTGGGCCAACACTCAAGTCCTACAATTCTCAAAGCATGACGAAGATGTAGCCAATACTATTACTAATGGATTTGTAGGCATTTTGAAGGAATGCTGGGATGCCATTCCTAAACAATGAAGACACCATTATTAATGGTGAAGGTCAAGGAAATGATAGAACTAGCGGAGGAACTGCCAGTCTCACTGCTGCTATCATTTCTGAATTCATTGGCACTATTGATGATGAGAAGCGGCTCAGTACTACAAAATTCCTGAGAGCACAACTCTGCGATATGACTAAAGTCCATGAGTACCAGTGCTATATGCAAAAATTTCTATACAATTCAGGTATGCCCTTCAATTCTACAATGAAGCTAAGGTATGTGGAATCCTTTCCACCATATTTTGCCAATTGAATATAAGAAAGCAATGCATGGGCTATCCGAAGCTGATATGACATTTGGTCGTATCAATCAGATTATATTGATACTAACCAATGCCTTTGTCTTGAAAAGCAACATAAGAAGGAAGCCATAAAGGTTGAAAAAGCTTTAGGAGTAAATTTTTGCAAGCTGCAAGTCCAAAACCAGTTTGGCTGCCCTGCTCCGAATTACTCCAAGCATAAAAAGCCCAAGAAGAAATTCAAAGGTAAGAAGCAGTGTACTGATTGTATGTCCAGATCATATACTAAGCCTAGAAGAAAGTTCTTCCAAAGGAAGAAATATTTCCCTAAGTCCAAGTCCATAGAATGTTTTATTTGTAAGGGAAATCACTACAGTAAGAGCTGTCTACAGAAAGGACAGAAGGCCAAAACAAAGGCCAAGGTTAAGACATTTATGAGTGGGGATGGGGACAAAGCTTTCATTTTTTCTGTCGCCAATGCTGTCAGCATCAACATTAATGATTACCAGGTTCGATTTTTAATCCACTTTTTCAACAATTCACTAATTTTAACCAGATCAAATCAAATATTGTTTTTGATTATTTTAGGTTGTATTATTTCCTTGGAGTGTGGTTAGATGAAATGTCAATCGAAATCATTAATCCAATTTAACCAAATTTAGTTTCTTTATCCTCATTCGGAACACCATACGAAAAATTCATTTAGAAATGCCAATTAGCAGAATTTGACTTAAAAAAAGGTGCTCTTCTGGTAAGGAAAAACATACAAAAATAAAATAATTAGATTGGCTATGAATATATTTAATTGTAGATCCCATTTTCCCGTATTGGATACACTTTTTTTGTGATACAAAATGTATAAGAATTTCCATTGGCAATACAAACGAGTGGCTTAAAATTTGTTATTGTATACTCTATTATTTTTCTTTTCAATGCTTACATTTTTGTAAAATAGATCTTATTTTTTCCTGTAATACATATATATCAAAGTATAAAAATTTTCCTCTTGTAATAAAAAAGAGTGGCTTCAAATTTGTTATTGTATATCCTTCTCTCAAAATAATAAATTCATTTTTTACATTGTTTGAAACTAGATCCTATTTGTCCCTGTAACATGTATACTTCGTGTAATCCAAAATTTAAAGATTTTCCCTTCATTAAAAACAATTATTGTTTTCTCCTTTGTCAAAAAAAAATTCATTTTTTGCATTTTTGGAAAGATATACTAGTTGTTTTATGTTTTAAATTTTGCTTCATATTGTTCAATTTTTGTAAAGATTTGCAAATTATTCTATACTCAAGGAAGATTCATCAATTAAATTTTTCCTTGCTGCCAGGTGGAGTGGGCCCATAGCCACAACAAGAAAGGTAGACTCGACCACCTCTATGAGGTCGTGTGTGGAAAATTCCTCCACATGCCCTTCAAAGACAACTCCTTTAATGGTGCCTACTCCATTGAGGCCACCTGTCATGCCCCGCATTTGGAGGATGTCTATGTTGAGATCTATAGGGTGCTAAAGCCAGGGCTAGGGATAGGCATGCTCAGTAGTCCTCAACATCATGGTTTGCTGATCTGCATGATTATGTTGTTGCTTTGTCCAATTTTGGACAACCATCTTTTGTGATAGCCGAAGACTGACTGAATTTTTCTTATTTTTACATTATGAACTCCATAAAAATATACATGTTCTCATGTTTTTCACAAGCTTGGTCAAGATGTTGAAACTTAAAAGGCTTCATAGTTTGAATAATATATACATAGAAAGGTCCTTTTAATCACACATGCCCCCAACCCGTTATATATTACCATACCCCCTATTTCAAGAGGGAATCGAAGATAACTGCCGATTACACTGGTCTGGGAATTAACTATCCACAAGTCCTAGGGACTTACTTTGCATAGAGCAACTATCAACATTGGAACCACTGAAAGGTAGGGTTTGACATTCATAACTTTCTCCAGAGTTCCCTCGCTTACAAAACTACGCATTTTACCTACTTTTTCATTTGAAAGGTACTCAAATATGGCGCATGTACCAACATTTGCAGCAAGAAGAAAGGAGGAGTCAAGACTACTATCCCTCAACCCATTGTAAATACAACCCTCTACATTGATAGCACCTCCACTACTACTTTACTCAACACTTCTTGTATCCAAAGATGTAATGTTATTCAAGGGGTATCAAATGTAATCATGTTTACTGAAAATAAAATTCCCCACAAAGGCAGCCATTCATGATATAAATATTACAAATGTATACATGTCTCGTTATGTGTATAGAGTTCTTCATGTATCTGATGTTATGATATCAATGCAATACTAACAAAATCAACCTGAAATAAATACAAACGACATCAACTATAAAAGTAATTAACTATAAAAAACGGTATCAAATGTATTCATGTACGAATTTGTAACAAGTTTGAAATGTAGAGAGAACCTTTAAATTAAATGGTTCATCTATATTTCTAAATCACACCCCTTATCAACATCAACTACATAAGTAATAACTATCCCTCTAAATCAAATAACATATACCGTTCGGCGTTCACATTGCATTGTAGAGATGCGATTGCTAGTACGTGAACCATATGACCACATGGACTCTTGACTCACACTATATTTTACCAAATAATTAAAATAAAAACTCCACAAAGAATATATCATATCCATAAAAAATAGACCTATAAACACGGCCAGTAGAACACAATTTACTCGGAGGTAGTTTGGCATGGACTTAGTGAATAGGCTCATGGTGATGAATATGTCCCTGTAGCTATTCGGAGCCTGGGTGCTTACAACTGGGTTACTTTAGGTAGAAACCAAATAATGCAATGTCAATCCTGATGCTTCCAGAAAACCAATAAATATGATGAAGAAGTCAAAGCTAATCAAACAGTTCACAGGTCACATCTATGATCCACTCAGTGATTGTGTGGGATTTTCTCCCAATCGTATGCGGATGCAATTGGTTGCCTCTTTCCAGATGGATCTACAGGTCTGTTGGATCAATGAGAACAACAATCAAACTTGATAGAAAATCAAAGGGCTCGAACACAATGATCTTTGGATGCAGATTTAACATGTGTAAATGAATCCGTTTACAAATGTGACCAGTAGAGAATTCTTAATGTATATGTATTGATCTAACTGCAAAAACTATAGGTAGATATGGAATGATCCACATGGATCAGTTCGACATGGTAGACGGTAATAATTCTGGAAGAACATAGAGATGTGTGGCCAATTCACAATAGATGGGCATGGAAATATTTTCTCTTTACATGCTGCATTGTTCCTATGCTAAATGCCACACTTCTTTACAATTCACCTATTGCAAAAAAAACAAAAAAACAATACAATTTCAAAAACTAAACTTCATAACTTGGGGCAAGGGAAAATAATACAGCTACCCCTAGCAAAAAATTATTCTTCCATCTAACCAGTTATGGTACGAAATGAAAACACAACACCAGATTATACACTATATACACAATAGCAATATTTCATTTATGCATATCATACACAACATATACAAGCCCACATATATAGGCTTTTACATTGCTAGAATTTAGGAAACTTCTGCAAATAAATATCCCACTATTTTCCTATATATACAAGTTGATATAACTCACTCAACAAGACACCTACGTGATTTATTATTATAAATCACTCACAAATAAATATGCATCCATATTGTGAGCACTAAATTAATTATTTCATAACACAATTTTGAGGCGTTAGAGTCAATTTTAAAACCTTGAGATGAATTCAAATATTTTTAGTGTGCTAGAATCAATCCTGTGATAGATTAAAGGCATGAGAGATTGGAAATTTCGATTTTTTGCTTGCTTGGAGCCATGAGAGGCACATAGTTTTAGTTGGAGTTGTAAGCTCAACGATATCAACCATAATTGATGCCATCAAGCATTGAAAAGTGCATGTTAGATGGCATCGACCATGGTCAATAATTTCAACCATATATTTTACCCTAGGAATTTATCCCACATTGAAAAAAGAGAGAATAACACGAGTTTTTATAAAGAGATACTTTCATATTAAATTGGAGTAAGTAGAGGCTCTACGGACTAATTCCATCTTTTAAATAAAGGTGCAAAGTGTTAAGAAAACTAACAAAGTAAAGTTGAAAAATTTCTAAGGTATGCCGAATGCTTGAGAAGATCATAGATCATGCAGAGTGGCATGATGTAGTAAGATATCAATTTATTATGAGGGAAAAGGCTTGACTCGACTAGTGGAAGGTCTTCATGTGGTGCAATCTAGTAAGTTCAAAATCGTAAAGGAGAAGGGAAAATTGGAAAATACAATTGAGATTGTGTGTGACCCTAAATTAATAGATGCCACATGTGGCACAATCTAGTGCCCCTACAAAGCTTGAAGGATTGATGTTTGGTTTGAAAGATGAAGATGGTTCATAGCTCTGGGATCCTAGATGATGACATGTATTGCAATATAGTGCATTGGGAGCCCAAAAAAGTAATGAAAGGGTTAGAAAGGCCATTGAGTCCACACCAAGGGTCTCCACAATTATAATACATGTCATAGTGCAGTGATCTATGAGAAAACAAAGCTCAATAGACATAATGAAGTGAAGGGAGTGTGAGAATGATAAATGAATCTTTGATTACAACACATGTTGCAATATACAATCATTTCAATTTTTGTATGAATATCTCACTTCACAAGCATGAAGATCCTTTTGGGACTATATCTCACCATGTGGCATGGTGGAAAATTAGTGGAAGAGATTTAATTATGAGCGAGGTTTGTGGAGAAGGGATGATACACTTGACTTAGCCTAAAATCAAACATGGACCAATCACGTAGAACTAAGCAAATTTTTTTATCCTACCATGTGGCAGAATGGAAAAAGTGCAATAAGATTAGTTAAACATTTAATATTATTGCCCAAATTTTATTGTACAGGATGGATTACATAGTTGTGGTTTGTTCATAACTTTTGATCTAGGGCGTCAAATCCAATATGAGTGGATCCATTTGAATATCAATTAAAATGGACCATTTAAAATAATTTATACTTATACCCCCCAAACTAGACTAGAAAGAATAATACTTATAACATGATTTCCATTACACTACAAGTATTAGAAAAAGATTATTGTAATAGTTTGGATCTATTCCCCATATATTGTATCTAAGAGAATATATAACTAGATTATTTTGGATAAATTATCATTAAATAATATGTTTTTTAGAAAAGGACTAGTAATATGTTTAAATTATTTGAAATGATTCCTTAAATTCTTTTTTTAGGTTTTTCTTGTTAGTGTATGATATTATTTTCCTCATATATATTTATTATGGATTATTCCTACATGTTACTTAATCATAGGAGTTTCACTAGGAGTTATACTTGGCCATCATTATTAGCGAAGCGAGAGTTACTCTTTCACTAACTATGCCAAATGTGGGAGTTACATTTCTATTTTGAGCTCTTTGTCCACTAATCATGGAGGAGTTATATAGTCACTCTCCTATTTGTACATCTTCATTTGTGAGTTATTCAAGCACTGTATGAGGATCATGGAAATCTAGGATTTGAAACATATTGAGTTATTTGTTTAACACTTGCATGCACTTGTGAGTTTAATATCATATTGCATTTTGTTGTTATTTATTTAAATTTTTGTAACTACATGTGCACCACAGTAGATATTAGTGACAAATCTTCGCTAATTCATGAATAAAATTACATTTTTATTTACATTTGGAAATTTTGAGGAGTCGTATAGAGCAACATTTCACCTAAATTTTTGGGATATAAGTTACTTTTTTGGGTCAGCTCACCTAGTGTTTAAAGAAAAATTTCATATTTATACATGTATATTACCACTACCTCAAAACACCAATTGGGTACATTCATCGATATGTACTAATAAAAAATCTAAGCATCTATGAAATTCAAAGGATCTTACATAAAAGACATCTGATGGATGTGTTCGACCACATAGTCTAGACACCTAATTGTAGATGCCTGATGGAAAAGTCGACCACATATTCAAGACGCCTGATTGCAGATGCATGAATACATACTCCAAACGCATGATGAAATAGTCTAGACATTTGACTGCATAATTTCAGACACATGGCCTTATATTCCAGATGCCTGACTACATATTCCAGATGCCTGACTATATAACCCAAACACCTGGCTACAAAATTGATACACCCAACTACATATTATAGACGCCTGATTGCATATTCTACATGCCATCCTACACAATGCAAACACCTTCCCTGCAATCCAGATGGCCATCAACGCCTCACCTAGGTTTAGATGATAATAAAAATGTGGTGGCCCTGGCGGACCAATCATAAAAAATGGAATCTTTGATCTTATTTTATCCATCCACAAAAGGGGTCATATAGATGCAACCGACATGCACACTAGGTACTATGTATTAACTAAATAATCAAGCCTTCTTATTTATTTTCAAATTACAAATTGAAATAATATACTTAATAATACAAATTTCAAAAACCCATTTTATGCATAACCCATTAATAGAGATATTCCACATGAAAGAATTAATCACAATGAATTTCCACCACCTAAGAATATTATTGATGATTACATGCCTCCACTTGAGGAAAATTCTTATTTAGCACCTACATTAGATGACATTCAAGATTGTGATATGGAATAAGAAAAAGACATGCATCCACTTGAGTAAAATCCTTATTATGTGCCTATATTGGATGACAATCACATTCATGATTATGATATGTAACAAGTAGAAGACATTTCCAATCATTAAACACAAAATTCAGGTAGAAATTCTACTGTCAATTCTTTGAAAAGGAAGAGAATAGATTCCATTCTCAATGATGAGATCTACCAAATAGAAGATATTTCTACACATAGTGATGACACACATTTTTAGGTGATAATACAACAAAAAAATATGTGTGAAGAAAGAGAAGTAGATGGACCATTGGAAAGTATTTTAAGTTTGAATAGGAAGCTACATATCCATTCATTGAACCAGTACAACTAGAAAAAGGTAATGATACTCAAAAAATGTAAGTGTATAATTTGTAGCTAGAAACTTTTAAAGGATCCTAAAATGCAACTCAAGCTAGACACAATTGAGAAATATTGTGGTAAAATATATGTATCCGTTAAAAAACAATATGGTCAAATAAAATAAACACATAGATGGAAAAATGTAAAAGAATGCATTCATGTAAGATATGTGAAAAAGTATGAAAATGTACAGAAATGACTACAAAATCTTGTTGAGAAAGGAGGAACAATTACAATAATGGCATGTTGAGTTCTAGGTGTTGTCATTGATGTAAAAGCTCATTAATGAAAAATAAGATGATGGATTAGTGCTATAATATTCTCAGTAGGATGATGACATGGAGAATCAGGTGGTTTCATGATGGAAAGAGTGAATTCAATAAGATTGGCTTGGTCTAGCAAGCCTAGTCAGGTGACCTAGCTAGCCTAAGTGAAACTACATGGTGTTTTGAGCTACACGGTGACTTGGGAAGCATGTAGAGGTGTGAGACATGTTATCTTAGGTGTGTTAGGTCCTTTTGGAGAGTTGGGAAGTAGATATATGGTGCTAGTCTACTTGGTCATGGTGCACATTAGGCCTAACCCTAGTGTTTGGAGGCCTAACTAGGCATGATAGTCACTTGCATGTATGTGTGAGCTATTGAGATATCTTATGGAGGTATGTTATATTTTTTTCAACATGTAGAGGCGGTTTTTATATGTTTCATGATGAGTTATAGTGTTGGTTCAGTTGGTCCTAGCCTAAACCATGCTAAACCCTAAGGGCTAGTCATGCAAATGAGATTAGTTGAGAAGATGAAGATATATTTGTGACACGTTGATGATTGGAGATGTTAGTAGGTTGTTTCATGATGAAAATTTTGTAGGTTATGATTTTTTTGGTGAAATAGGGTGCTTGAGAGTGCAATTCCATCTTGAATTGTGAAACTTCTGATGCTCACCATGAATTTTGTGATTTTAATGAGACCTTATGGATTTCAGGGATGATTTTAAATTGAGCTAAGATAATTTCACAAAAGAATGGAGTGGTTTCATCATATTGTTTTTATGAATGAATGTTGAGAAGGTAAACAAATTTTTATGATTTTTAAACCCTAGTGGAAAATTACTAAGGGAGATGTTCATGATAAGTGCTTAGAATTGATTGTTTGTGATAATATGATGATTGGTCAACATGTCTAAAAAATTTGACGAATGGACTAGTAAATTCCTATCATCACCTGCAAGACATAAAATTGATACTTGCGTTAATTAAGATTGTTAGTGTAGGGTTTTTATTTCATTTCATGGTTTTTATTCCATTGCATGATTTTTCCTCGACATGTATGTAGCTTTCTTAGGTGTCATTTGGATATATGAGAATTAAAACTTATCCACATTTTTAGGTGGTAGTTATACTTCCCCACTTCCTATCTATACACTTCTTGTAAATCTATTTTCTGATGCATTGAATATACAAGCTATCTTTTGCCTCATGTTTTGTTCCTCTCTCTTGTGACATTACCCTCTTTTTGTAATCATATTTTATCAATGTTTTATCTTTTCCCACATTCTCACATGGTATCAGAGCTCGTTCTGGTAACTAAACACTATTTTTTTGTTATGTTTATCCTTATAGAATCTTCAATTATTTGAAGATTATTATTACATATCCTATGATCTCTAAGTATGTTCTTCTCTTGTGTCTTTGGATGATTTGGAGAATCATAAAATAGATAAAGAAATAGGTAGTTTTTCAATATAGTATTCATTCTATACATTTTATACATTCTATAGAGAAATGTACTATTCCATTGAGTTATGATCTTGCCAAAACCCTATGCTAAACAATAAAGTTGAGTATGTTTTGAAGCAGGCCAAATATAGACTTTTAAATGTTTTTTGTGGTTATATTTAGGCTATTTTGTGGTATTTTATGTCACATCAAAGTTTGATTTTTCTAGATTTTCCCATAAAATCATTAGGTCTGTTTTTTAGTTTGATAGATAAATTGGACAAATTCTTTATTGAGGTCTGTCATTGTATCTACCTGAGTGTGGTTGATGGTTGTTACACCTTTCTAGATCATCCTACCTAACATTCTAGTACCACTCAATTTTCACCTATGATTTACTTCATCCTTCTATCTGACTATTTGGATAAATCTTTGGTTGTACCTATATGAGGTGGTTGTATTGGTCACTAACCATGCACTAATTTTGAGGAGTCATGCGGTGATTGATTGTTGGGAATTTACTAGTGCATTTGTTAAATTTTTTAGATGTAGAATAATCTCTAGTATTTTGGGTGGTATCAAAATGTGCATAGTTGTGGAAAAAAGTGTAATATAGATTCCATAGCCCTAGGTTTGATAAGAAAGAGGATAGATTGGTACAAAAAAGCATAAAAATCCCCACTAAAGGTGACATAATAGTGCACACAAGTTTGGAAAATTTAAACAGGCCACCCTACAACTTTTCCTTTCCTTATCCCTAGTCACATGGTCTTTAGTATTTAGTCAAAACCTTCCCAAGGGGACTTAACTTCAAAAGTGTGAATACATTTTCTTTGGTACACGAGTAAACGTTGAAATTTGCAAGAGTAAGGAACTTGTAAAAGCCATAAATTTCTATTGGAAACTCCATTCAAGAGGTGTCATTTTGTAAAAGTGTGTATTTTTTCAATCTCTTTACAATTATTCTACTCTTATTTCCTTTTCATTCTACATCAAACACATTTATTCCTTAGAGAAATATTTTTACGCTAGATTATAAAGTATTATCTTAGGGTAATATAATAAATAACTAAGACATTTTTTTTGGGGGGCCTAGAGTTTCATCATTTCTATTAAATTCCATCATTTTTTTGTCTAGCTAAATTCATATAACTATTTATCCTAGATATAAGGGATACAAGATCACTGCATATTGCATGATGAAATTCCCTATCTCCTTGGAAATTTTCATGAAACTAATGAATATGAACAAAATATTGAGTGGTTGAACAAAACCAACATGTTCTATGGAATAATCTCTCATTGATCCTATGGATATTCATCATCAATTTGAGTACACAGAGTTTCCTTTCATTTCTTGTAAATTCATCATATAATTGTACATGGAGACCATGATTCTACATTTCAAAAGGGATGTTTTCTCATAAAACCATTTAGATTTGGATGATACTAATACTACTACTGATCCTACTCCTACTTCCAACATTCCATCTACAGTTGAGAACATTCTTCTTGTACTTGTTTGTACTTCATATTCTAGAGTTTCTTCTTTGATATATTCCAATGATTCTTTGCAGTAGGATCATGAAATTCCTCTTGTCCTTATGCTACTTCATAGCATAATTTTTTTCTTACAAGGTTTCTAGTGATTATTTGTAATAGGATTAAATATGTCTTTTTTATTCACCTCATTGGGACACATACCTACAAGGTATTTCTTATTTGTTTGTAGATTCCAACATTTTAGTTCTAGATGAAACCATAATGAAATTTATCTCCTCTTTCAATACATTTCTCCATCACCTATTATTTCATCAATGTTCATAGTAGTTTCCTTGATGGCTTCCAGTGGATATCTAAAGCAAGGTTCCTCATGTCTACAAGGCCTGCTTCATTTTGAGGTCTAATTAGAAGAAATTTCATATCTATTTAAGGACTCTCATCTTTAAAATTTTGATGAAACTATTGAGGATATTTTTTCCCTCTTTGATGTCAACTCTAAAATATTTTATTCTTATACTTCTTTTGATGTATTTTCTCTACCACTGCATACTTACATAGTGATATAACCTGCAATTTATGAATTTTATGATTCACCTCCTTCATGTTAATACCTTCTGCAAGAGTATCTGGTTCTTGGTTTAGTTCTCATTTAAATTTTTGGATCCACTCTAAGTCTTATTTAATACCTAATTTCATTCATTAGCATTTGGCGTTGTTTAGCATTATTTTTGTTAAGAAGCATCTATAGATATTTTTTCCTCTACCTTTGATTCACAATATCGTAGTAAAACATATGGAATTCCTTATCAAGGGATGTAGTGGGGTTATTTATATATGGGATCTATTGGGAGTTCATGAGGCATCACTTTTTAGGGGGCTAGATATCCTCTCTTATTTTCTTCATTCTTTATATTTTTGGGGGGGATTTTATATTTTCTTCTAGGGAGTCACCGAGTTCAACTAGTTTGGCTTACTTTGAACAACTCACTAAGCTTGCTCAACTTGCTTCTTGGGGGAGAGCAGATGGCCGCAACTTGGTTGAAGGTTTACAATGATGATCTTGGGAGAACTCAATCCATTTTTACATACTTTATTAGACTGCTCAATGCCTTGGGATTTTGCCTACTGCGCCTTGTAATGTTCTGTTCCGCCTTTGTTCACCATTGTAACAAAATTGATGTCTCTAGTCCTTTGCGAAGGATGAATTACCTTTCTAGAGCAATGCCATCATTTGGGAACCTTGTGAAGCTGTAAGAAAGTAGAGGGATGGATGAAAGTTGATCCCACTGCCGCTTTTCGTACTTGGAACAAGAATTTACTATCTTTAGTAAATCACTATTTTCACTTTTTTCACTTTGGACCAACTTCAATCACCTTTCTCATTCCTCTGAATGCTCACTGGAAACTTTGCCTTTACAAAAACTACCTTCTATGAAGATTTTCTATTTATGGTAAGCTTTTGTGTAGAGACTTACTATTTTTAGAAATTGGATCTCTAGACCTCGGATTTTGATGAAATCAACTTTTCTAATATGGGTT
Source organism: Taxus chinensis (assembly GCA_019776745.2). Taxonomy (NCBI): domain Eukaryota; kingdom Viridiplantae; phylum Streptophyta; class Pinopsida; order Cupressales; family Taxaceae; genus Taxus; species Taxus chinensis. Next base: position 223,797,932 of record CM034151.1, on the reverse strand, counting down.
TTTCCTCCTCGTGTCACATATGAATTTTTAGCTCAACCTGATCCCTGGAACAAGAGAAAATAAAATAAAATAAATTGTGAGCATGAAACTGGGGTTTTCTTGCTGCAAAATATCCAGGATGTGCATGTAAATTCTTTCACTTGGGTCTTCAGGGTGCCTAGGAATGTAGATGAATGCAAAAAATCCTGCATACATCTGTGCACCGGTCTTCAAGCTACAAAGATTTTTACTTCGTGGGTTACGAAGTCATTCTGATGAGATAATGCGTCCAAAGCCTTTAAAAATTTGTGCTTTTTATGAAAGTTATCCCTTTTATATCATAGAAACATGTGTGCAATGGATGCAAATGAAAAAAAGAGGGTGAAGGAATTCTGAAATTTTTTTGCCAGAGTTCCGGGGTGAAAATAGAGAAATGTGGGGGGAATGAGAAAAATGTCAAAGTGTCAATATTTATAGGTGTGAGAGGGAGAGAGGAAGGGGGTCACATTTTTCTACCCCCTTGTCCCCTTGGGAATAGGACAGGGGGACACCAAAAGTGCACCTTAGCCCTATGGTGACACATGGCACACATGCAAGTGCCAGGGAAAATGAGAAAAGTGCTTAATTTGAGCTCCTAGGTTCAATTTATGGTCACATGAGGGTAGGGGTTAAATTTGACGCCCACTTATGCATGTCAAACAAATTTCAGGTGATGGTAATTTTTTGATACACCCTTCAAAAACACAAAATAATGTTATTTTTACTAATTATTCTATATTTATTATATCTTTTATAATATAAATTTACATATTTTTTTATAATATGTATACAAATCTATATAAAAAATGACAGTCACGTTTTAAATATGCAAGTTGTGTGTGACGGTTAGATCAGATATTTACAAGTATTTTACGTCCAAAATTACAAAAAAAGTCTAAATGACTGTCACATTTAACCCCTGCATGAGGGACTTGGTGGAAGCATGGATGGGGGGGGCACATTTTTCTGCCCCCCTTGTCCCCTTGGAATGGGATAGGGGGACACCAAAAGTGCGCCTTATCCTGGTGGTGACACTTGGCATGCATGCGGAGCGAGGAGAGGGGGCTCAAAATTAGCCGAAAGGTTCTTGACGGAGGTCTTTGTTGTCATATGGTGTGATCATGAGGCCCGAAGTGACCATAAGGCCTAAGGTGGGGGGGGGGGGGGCACTTTTTTATGCCCCCCTTGTCCCCTTGGAGAGGGACACCAAAAGTGTGCCTTAGCCTCATGGTGGCACGCATCACTGATGAAATAGGCCAAGGATGGAGCATGTACCTTGAGGAGGAGATTGAAAATGGCATTGTCAGAGCTCATGGATGAGTTTTTAGGCACTTCTTTATATGATTTTGAATAGAAACAACATTTTGAGAAGGATGGGAGGGTTCCTTATCTACTAAGAGGATTTTCTATACACTTATCTTTTCTCTCTTTTGGAAAGGGTTTTTTCCTATGTGTATTATTCATTTCTCCACTTTATAAGGGATTGATATATTTTTCATACCTCATCAAGCCTTGTTTTTGGGACCTAGAAATTTTTCTACTTACCTAGGCTAGGCTTAAGGGTAGTGTTAGTGTAATTTTTTCTTCCATTTCATGTTTTTTTGTACACGTGTATTTATCTTTCTTATGTGTCATCAAGATAGATGTGAGTTACCATTCTCCAATTTTTAGGTGATGTTCACAATTCCCCACTTACTATTTATACTCTTTTATAAATCTATTTCCTTTTATATCGAACATAAAAAATAACTTTTGGGTCATGTTTGGTTTCTCTCTCTCCCAACATACTCTCTTTGTATATTCATATTTTTTGGTGCTCTATCCTAGTCAACATTCTCATAAGGATATGATATCTAGCTGATTTTAAGGAAAGCAAATATTTTTTAGCCCATGTCTTTTTGGTTGGATAAATTTTTAGGCACCGAATAATCATTAGACCCCTATATGTATATAATATATAGAAAAGTAATAATAAATCATGGATTTGTTTTGGGTAAGAAATTATTTTTTTAATGTAAAATATGATATTTCCCTTTCAAATGATTTATCTAACTAATTTAAACTAAATATGAATTAAACTATGTAAATCCTAATAAATATATATAAATATTTTAGATATTGATAGATGTAAATGAATGTGTAATCACATTAATAAATAAATGATTCAACAATAATATATGACACTACATGTACAATAATATACAAATTGTGTCTTGAATAGGGGCACATGCTAAATACAACAAAAGACATGAAAATAATTGAGCTTTAATCTTTGACTAGTCCAGAACATGGTTTTTGTGTGATAGAGGGATAAAAAGGCTTAACATATTATATGCATTCTCATCTCTTGTTCTAAAACTGCACCATGAAAAGGGATAAAACCTTTTTTCACATGATTAAACCATTTTGTAGTTTTATCCTATTAGATAATTTAGTCAAAAACAAAAAATGGCTCTCTATAAATCTTAGGATATTTGTTAATAATTGGTATATTCCTTTCTATTAAATATTAGGTAAAAAAAATGTGTGAAACCCTTTAAATTCAAAAACATGTTCTTGAAACATTAGTATTAGGTGACAACCCATGTAAAAACATTAGTTATTAGGTTGAAGTGAAACTTTTACACTACCTACATCGATACTACATAAAGAGGCCTCAAACTACATGTAATTATCTACCCAGAAATGTTACACCATACTGCACAAATGTAACTATATTTGATAACTCTAACACCTGATAATGCTTTAAAATGACTTGGTCTTCTTTTTCTTGACTTATATTTTTAGTCTCTTAATTTGGAAATTTTGACCCTTAAACCCAATTTGGAGTCCTTAAGACATGAAAGTGAAGGTGATATGATTAGACCCTAAAAGAACTGGATCCACACTCATTACCAGGACACTGACACCTAGTATAGACACTAGCACTTGAGGTGGTACTATCCCCATTTAGGCACTACCATCCAACATATCTCTAGAGCACTTTCCTCTAAACGAAGGATATGCAATCTAGATTTAGTTGGTTCTATCATCATTCCAACCAAAACTTAGCACATAAAGTGAGTTATTAGATAAATCACTCTTATCCTCTTATTTATTTTACTTCCTTTCCATTGCATGTTGTATACTATATGTTTATGATATGTCTAATTAATCTAAATCCTCTTATTAAGATTTAGTTTCTAATAAATCTTAATCAGAGGAATGAAATCAATCATATATATCACAAAAGTGCAGTATGCAACATGTAATGGCCAGAAAGTACAAGAAACAAGAGGATAAAGTGACTAAGCTAATAACTCATTGTTTATGTTAGATCTGGGTGAAAATGATGATGGAACATGATATATTTGGACGGTATGTGATTATTTTGGAAGAAAATGATCTACAAATATACTGGATGGTAGTGCCCAGAAGGGGACATTACTTCCTTAAGTGATATTTCCTATATTAGGTGCTAGTGAGTGTGGATCTGATCCTTTCAGGGTCTGATCATGTCACATTCACTTTTCTATATGTCACATCCACTTCACTATAAGGTTTTCTTGTTACACATGTACATACAAAATAAACCCTATCTACCTGCACACAGATCAAGAACACATTAGATGAAATACAATATGCATATACTTGAGTTAGAATAACCTTGACAACCACCCCAATGTGATTTTCATTGAATGTTGCACTACATTTAAGACTCGATATAGTTATGGTATGTGTGTGTGTGATAGAATTATGTCCCTTGAAGATAGGTTACCCTTGTGAAAATTACAACAAGATAGTGGCCTATAACTTATTCTCCCGCAAGATAAATGTTTGTAATAAAATGTATAAATTTCCCTTCATATGAAGTAAATAATCCATCCCAAATACAATTATCAAGTGTTATTTTATCCAAGTAGTAGATATGGAGTAATTGCCCTATTTCCTAATTTCCTAGCAACCCCTTAGAATATTTAGTAGGTCATGTATATATGTGATTCATTTTTTGCAATTTCATCATTAACAACCCTAAAAGCCGACCCAAAGTGATGAATGGAAGTTTATAAAAAAAAAAATTGATTAGAAATTTAAACATATGAAAACAAGGGAAATGTATATAACTACCAAAAGGAGAGAGTAGCACCTGGGAGCTCCTAGCCCTTAATGGGCGCTAATGTTCGAAGATCCCCAAAGATAAAATAAGAAGTAATAAGCTACGTAACATATAATGAGATGTCCAAAAGTAAATGGATAATTACATAAAAGTAGAGGAACATAACATGGAAAGATAAAAAATGTCAATGTAAAGAAAAAAATTGTTGTTAATGACAAGTTTTATTGCTTAGGAATCATGCATATAATTACATATTAGAGGCATGGTGTAATAGTAATAATTTTATAATTTCATATCTTCAAGAAAATAATAGTCATTTACAAAGATCATATTAGTTATAGAGCACCATTTTCTATCCAGACCAAACTATTTAATAGAAAAAAATGCCACATGGTTTGTTCCTATGTAAAATAGTTTCATCCTTTTATATAGTGTAGTTTAAAAATTACAAATGAAGAATATGCATGATATTCATAGCCATTTTATCCATCTATCATTTGTAAACCATTTAAAGTAGTATTTCATGAGAAATCCTACTCCTGTTTCAGATTAGTGAAAATATGCAGGAAATCAAGAAACCTCATAGATATGGGAGGGTTTAGGTAACCTTCTAATGTATATGGAGATGGAGATAGTGCACGCACAATAGAAGAGAGAATACCTCTACTGCAATCTATATGATTTACACAACAAAGAGAACTAACACACAAAATATTAGTGATAGAGATGGATATTTTCCTGATGAAGTCGGTCCTAAGAAGTGAGAACATCTTGGATGGATCTCAACCCTATTTAGATAACAAGATATAATAAATGATGGTAAGTAAATGTATGCAGATAGTAACCTAAAAAAATGATATGATATAAGATGAAATATGATAAAGTAAAGACTTGATAATGATAAGATGTTGATAACAAGAAAAACCTAAGTGGGTCGACGACGACCCAGATCAAACTGGTATGGTCGACAGAGATCGGTGTAGAACTAATAAGATATGTGCAGAAATTAAGATGAAATATGATGCAGAGTGGCTGGATCGATATCATGATGGGGATAAGATAGAGAGGATGCAAAAGGGTAATTGATTGGATGATGATCAAGTCCTGAGTTGAAGACAATTGGGTAGGGTCAATGGAGACCAGTTCAAGGTATATGATTTTAATGGATTGATGAGATGGTTGGATAGATATGAGGTGGATTTGAGATAGCTGAAGGATGGGTGGAGCTCTAGAGAAACCAAAAAACCTACAAAATAAAAGGAAACAAGTCACCAAGAGCTCTCTAAGAAAGTATTCAATGCACTTATATGCAATGATTAATGTAAATGAATGTTAAGGTGGACCAAGATGTTAGAAACACAACAAACCTAGAATTTCCATGGATGATGAAGAATACGGGAAGTGATCAATGATGACCGAGATATCAAATTTTTAGGGGATTTGAAAGGAAATGTGAGGGTGAATTTATAGTGTCAAAAATGACCAGATGAGCTATTAGAAAATGGGAAAGAAAGAGAATTGATTATTGGATTTAAATGGAAAGAAGAGGGGTGATGTGTTAGATTTGATTTTGGGAAGGAATGAATAAAAATGGGAAGGAAAGGGTTTAATGGATTGATGAGATGGTTGGATAGATATGGGGTGGATTTGAGATAGCTGAAGGATGGGTGGAGCTCTAGAGAAACCAAAAAACCTACAAAATAAAAGGAAACAAGGAACCAAGAGCTCTCTAAGAAAGTATTCAATGCACTTATATGCAATGATTAATGTAAATGAATGTTAAGGTGGACCAAGATGTTAGTAGAATTTCCATGGATGATGAAGAATACGGGAAGTGGTCAATGATGACTGAGATATCAAAATTTTAGGGGATTTGAAAGGAAATGTGAGGGTGAATTTATAGTGTCAAAAATGACCAGATGAGTTATTAGAAAATGGGAAAGAAAGAGAATAGATTATTGGATTTAAATGGAAAGAAGAGGGGTGATGTGTTAGATTTGATTTCGGGAAGGAATGAATAAAAATGGGAAGGAAAGGGTTTAAAAAGCTATTTGGAGAGGAATTAGGGCAGCTAATGGGGGGATGATTAAGGGTAGGTGATTAAATTTATGGATGTTAGGTGGGGGTAAAATAAAAAAACATAATATAATGTTGAGAGGGTGATAAAGGGGTTAATGGGTAATTAGGTGGTTAATAAATATATTAATATGATTAATTTGAGGATGGGGTGATTTAGTGGTGATGAAAGGAAAATGGGGGATACAAGTTCTTAGAAATAATGTGATAGGAATGAGTGTGGTGAAAGAGAAGTGAATGTGGGGTGAGGGGACAATGTGCCAAAAAGTGGTGTCTACATTTTCCCCTTTTTGTTAAGTGGTTTGCGTTGGGCAAGTCGTGAGACAAAAACTAGAAGTGATGTGAGAAATGGTGATTGAGGTGCACCCCTCAAACTAGGGATCGAGGACATGAAGGGGAGTTAATCACGAGTTTGAAAGAGATATATAGAGAGGAAAGAGGAAGAAGAGATAATAGGATGCCACAAGTGAAGGGGGTGATAGTTGGTTAGATAAAACAAAACGTAAAAGATGGCAGTGACATTGGAAAAACATTAATAGGATCATAACATAGTTTGTAATGGAGGCATCTTTAATGACCTACGAACCCTGTGCATCAACAAAGTTCAATACGAGATGGATGTAAAATCCTATGGGACAAATGGGTCAAAGGTGGAAATTGAAATATGCGCAAACAAATGTGAGGGAATTGAAATAGATAATCAAGAAATGTAATAGAGTATGCACGGTCCTGCAAGTGCGATGAAGAAAAACATGTGTCTTGGATGGGAAGAGGATATAATTTGTCCACAAGGGTGGGTTTTGAAGATACAAATATGAACAATTGTGAATTAAGGAGGGCACTACGATAGATGGAAATGAGCTACAAGAGAGGAAGAATGAAGATGTAAAAGTGTATTATTAGTGACACATAATCCTAAAATGAGAGGAAGTGAGATGAATGGTCGAAGGGACGGAGAAGGAAAAAAAAAAAAGGGTGGGTTTACGATGACTGAGTGATTTTTTGATGATAGGGATTGGGTTTCTCGTGACTAGACTAAGTTGACGGCAACCATACTAGCGTGCCTATATAAGTGACCTAGGCAGCTGAGGGGGCTCATTTGCATTGTTCAGGTTTATGATTCTAGATCTCTGAGAGAGAAGAAAATGTGAGATTTTGAGAGAGATGGAGGTTGTTGGTGGAACAAGGAAGTGCCATAGGACTTGACAAGTAGTAAGAATCGAGATCTTAGCTTTGTTTTTGATTTTTTGATTAATTTTTAGTTATTTTTTGAAAAAATGATGGATGGAAAGGGTCGGTCAGTGGTGACTAAACAGTCACCATTGATTAGAGGGAAGTTAGTATCAACCCAAGGGGGTCATTTTCGACTAGGTATATATGAGGTTAAGTTGATTAAAAATTGTGAATTTTGCATTTTGAGATGTTTTGTAGGCGAGGGAAACTTTGTATTTGAGAGACTAGGTCTCAACATTATATGAGAGGATGAGGGGAGATGTCACAAATGAAGAGTGGGATCACCTAGCTGCAATGGGGTTGGGTGGATTCTGACACTACCAGAGGGTGACCCGATATACAGGACTTATGATTTCATTAATTGGTCGATGGGATCTAAGGACTAGTACCTTCTGGTTCCAATTAGGAGAGATGAGGGTAACATTAGAGGATGTGTACTGGAATTTGAGATTACTAATTCAAGGGGCACATGTTTTCCCTATTATAGTTGATGAGAGGATGGGGGCCTTGATGCGACTATTCGAGAAGATCCATCTCATATTGATTTTATTTTAGGGGCGTTCCTCATTGAGGCTAGATACTAGCCAGGGATGCCAAGGAGTCGGTTGATTTGTTTGATGATGATGGTTGTATCTTGTTATGTGTTTCTAGACTCAGGTGGATCTTGGTTTCTGTGGAAATTGGCTGGGGTATTCACAAATATGTTAGAGCATTGGAAAGTATTTATGTTTGGTGCATCTTTACAACCACATGTGTATTATGAGTTATGGGCATATACATCTGGGAGGTGGATAGCTATGGATATAGGATTCTTACAAAACTACTGGACATATGAGCACATAACTATGATGAGGCTGTTAAGGATTCCATGGGTGGCTAGGGATCATATAGAGCTAGCAGTGGATTTTCTGAGGTGGTGAGTGGATCTCACTCATGGAGATAAGGGGAGAGATGAGAGGAATGGTATGAGAAAAATATTGGGTAGGTGGATGTAGAGGAGGTGAGATAGAGGCCTTATAGATATTTCCCTACATGGATGGGGACAAATGTATAGCTGGCTAGTTAGAAGAGAGTGAGGTGGGTACATGGGCAGAGGCCTAAGATGATTGAGGCTATTCAGTTTACCTAGGTGATGTGGCAATTTTGTGTCATGTAGGGAGTATCAGGGGCACCTATTCAATATAGGAAGGATGAGAAAGAGAGTCACCTTCCCATGCCTATGATGGCAGATCCATTAGATGAGGAGGGAGAGCCTTGGGATGAAGATGATGATGTGGGTATGGGAGAGGGGTATGTGGAGTGGTGTACTTAGTAGTGGATGGCTAAGGCCACCGAGGAGAGGGTGTAATTAGGAGAGGGAGAGGAGAAGGTAACACTGGGAGGATATGGGGGAGATGGGTGAGAAGTTGATATTTCCCGCATTTAGGAGTTAAACACCATGTGATAAGAGAGATATGTCACATGATAGAAGGCTGTAGGTCTACACTAGGAGAGGGATCCGGTCATGCATCATTCTAATTGATATCGACAAAAGAGGTAGGACTATAGGGCCAAGTTTGGAAATCTTGGATCTATCTTCATAGCATCAGGGAGTGAGGTACTTAAGGAATCACAGGGATCAATCCAAATAGATATGCCTAGTACTGTATCACTAGAGAAATACAAGGCACTAGGTGAAGAGGCACAATATTATGAGTGGATTGTGACATTTATATTGTTAGGTGTGCCACAATATGTTGTGTATCTAGCAGGGAAGCGAGGGGCAGGGTGAGAGGCATAACAAGTGCTATCAGTTAACATGGCGAGTGTTGCATAACCAAGGCTATATATGATTTTGTTAGCTTATATGATTTGATGTGATGAGTTTAATTATGTTATGGATGTGTAGATGTAAGATGTAATATGATTATGTGATGTGATGATGTGATATTTTCATTCTTTCTGATGATATGGAGGTGTAGATTAGATGATTTGATGTAATGATCGATGTTAATGATTTGATAGATGATATTTCTTAGATACAAAATAGATAGATTATGTGATGGATGGATATGTATATTTAAGAGCTTAAATAGATGATATTTTGATTTTATTAGATGTTGGACATATATGTTGGGTTATATGAGTGTGGATGTAAAAGTGAGGATAGGGTTGTGGGAAGGGGTGCGACCTTAATAAGGTGACCCAAGTGTATGAAAGCACACTACATTATAGAGAAGAGAATACATAGAGATATGTTTCAGGAGTGGACTAGAGGTAAAGCATGAGAGGGAACAATGTAGATCATGCATTTGCGACCAATGATGGGTGTTAACACATAACTAATGATAGTTAGTTACATTTAAGACCATGCGGGGAAATGGAGAGTTTTCTTATAGACCCAATATAGACATGAAAAAAGGGTTAAGATAAAAATTATATAGGGAAAAATGTACTCCTTAGGTGGTGGTGCTAGGCTTCTGCTCAAAATCTAATAAATATGATGTAAAATGATCTATTTGGGAATTTTACGGGAGATGGGAAAGTTGATCAATTCTTGAAGCTTTCTAGGGATGCTTTCTTAGCATGTTTTTATTTTTCTTTTAATAAGTATGGTTGATGTAGGAAGGCTTCGCTGTCATGATATGAGATATTAGCCATCCTTCGAGGGAGTGGTCTACATGTTGATTTTTTCTTTAGATTTTGAATTTTTAGATGATAAGATGATATATGCATGGTAGCCATCCTTTCAGGGATTACTATACAATTTTTGATTTTTTTTCTTATTATACATATAGTTTTCCTTCGAGGGAGTATTCTATATTTGGATATGATAGCTTTTGTATGAGCATCCATTTTTTTTTGAATTTTGGATAGAGATGGGGATAGCCAAGTAGACCACTTGGAGAGGGGATGATCAAATGTACAAGTGAAACCTAAAAGGAGGAACGTTTCCATAAGGAATATTCTATGAGTAGAGTCGTGGTGCCCATATTCAAGGTCATAGATAAGCTAGTGATGGTAGAACACATTATCCAAATCATTACAGTAATGGGTGGAAAGGGTGAATGATGGGTCTAAGATCATAGGTATGACTAAGTTCATATTGGTAGATATGTTAACAATAGAAAGGCCATAAGTGAAATTAATTGAGAGGTTTTATCTTCGGTTTACCATTAAGGGAGGTTGTATGGCCGAATCTAGTTCGGAGAAAAATTTCCATGTTGGATCCTTTCTAGACTAGTGAGATTCTGATTTATTTTTAGACAAGGTCACCGATGTTAAAGTTGTATTCGTTAAGATGTTTTTTGTAAGAGTGTTTGATGTGTTGTTGATAGACATGATGGTGTTGAAGGGCAATCAAGTGATGCTCATCTAACAACTCAAGATGGGATAGATGTTCTTTATGATAGTCCTCATTAGAGATGAAGTCGTAGAGGGAAACATGCAAGGATGGGATTTGGGCTTAAATAGGAAGAACAACTTCAAAGACATAGCTGAGAGAGAAAGGAGTAGCTCCCGTAGAGGTTCACATGCTAGTCATATAGACCTAAAGGGCGAAGGGAATGTGAAGATGCCAATTATGTGTTTATATGTCAATGGTTTTAGTAAGGATGTTATGAAGAGTTTTGCTTGGATGTTAGCTTGGGGATAGTAAGGAGAAGAGAAGATAAGCTTGATATTTAAAGAGTAATAAATATTCTTGAGGTATTTGTTTTAAAATTACTTTCCATTGTCCATGATGATTTTATGGGGAATGTCAAAGCGGTAGATGATGTGTTGATATATGAAGTGTTCAATTTTATTAGCTATCGTGGATGTGAGTGGAATGAATTCCACCCATTTTATGAAGTATTAGGTAGCAACTTGATAATGGAATGATCATGCTGAGAAAAGTGTGGGTTGATGAGACCAATGAGGTCAATTCCCCACTGTGAGAAAGGTCGTAGGTCTTACGCCAGCTGTAAGGCTTGACTGGGAATGCGGATGAGATTGGAATGCTGCCGACATTTAGTATGCTTATTAACATATTCACAGCAGTCTTTATTGAGAGTGGACCAATAATAGCCTGGGCGAAGAATGCATTTGGTGATAGCCAAACCGATAAAATTTCCACCACAAATACCATCATGGACCTCTTGAATGGTGCAAGTAGATTCATGTGATTTAAGGAAATGTAGTAGGATGCCATCAAAGTTGTGTTTATAGAGGATTCCGCCAAGGATGATGCAACGATAAGCATATTGAAGAAAGGACCTCCTACCATTTTTACATAGGTAAGAAGGGCTATCAGATATGGATAGGTAGTAGAATATCTAGGTATACTAGATATTAGTGTAGATCAAGAATTTTGCGCTTGTTACCTGTCCAAGTTAATGCACCAAACTAAACACAAAAACCCTGAAAAACTCCAATGAAATCGATACTTGATGAAGATGTAGATGGATGAGGAAGCCGATGTAGACAAGACGGGCGCACACGAGCAATTTGCACAATAGATCCGAGTAACCTGCAAAACACCGGTGCTTGACAGAAAAAGATGGCGTTAGAAGATATTTGGTGTGGACTGCCCGAGAAGCGGGTCCGGGAAGCGATAAGCTTCCTTGGCGGATGTCAGTCCACGTTTTCAATAAAGAAAAGAAGCATACATGATAAAAGATGTAAATAAAGACTAGATTTTCTGATTGCAGTAATAAAACAGAAACTGAACAGCAGACAGAAAGTACAGAAAACAGGGAACTGCGAAATAATGCTGGATTTGTGTTACCTGTGACCTTTTACCTGTCTGCAGTGAAATCGGCATCGACTGGGTATAATCGGCGGCGACTGATGTGATCGGCGTCGACTGGGACTAATCGGCGTCGACTGGATAAGATCAGTGTTAACTGAAGGCAGACTGACCAATCAGGGACTGTGCGATGAGATTCGGGGATTAGACGGTGAATGTAGTCTGCAGGATGTGCCGAAGATGGAGAGACGCTGGAACAGAGTCACCAGATGATAGATGGTGGTGTATGATGTTGATATGATACGGGCAGAGTAACGGTGCTCCTCTCAGGGATTGATTAGGACAGGATCTTCCCTAACTGAGACAATTGATGCTAAAAAAGATCTCTCCTTCTTGCAACCTGTATCTTTCTCGCTCTCTGTTCGTACGTAAGTGCTTTCTTTCGCTCGTTAGTCTCTTTTTCGGTCCTTCGAACTGAGCTATGGACCTGCTTTTATAATCGGCGCCGCTCCTATAAAATCGGCGCCGACCATATGGGTTGGCGCCAATCGCGGCAGAAGAACGATCACGAGATGGC